>JAWQFJ010016647.1:177500-180000 GCA_034096865.1 Theodoxus fluviatilis | reverse complement strand
TGAGGGGAGCAGCCAAGGTGGATGGACAGAAACCCAGGCAAGTGAGCAGACATGTGCAGCGCAGACGAATTAAGTAATTTGTTGAGATTGAATAACCAATAGTACTCAAAGAACAGAGTCTATTCGATTACTGTAGAGCTCTGAGTCTCATGAAATGTCGGCCAACAGAACTGAGGGACTGTTCAACCATTATTGTGCTAATGCAAAGCCATCGAATCAAGTGCGCTACGTATCATTTTATCCGCCCGCCTGAACTCCAATAATAATCGCAGCAGACTGGGTAAATCCACGCTTTTTCTATCAACGCACCATATGGCACACTCATTTGCGCATATAATCCAAGAAAATGCTTTCATTAAGGAAACGACTTCGCATTTTGACATTTTTTTCGTGAAGGTGGCATTATGAGAAAATGGAAGTGAATGAAGTCAACGAACTTGCCATTTTACTGCGTCGCTACATTAAGGTCTTCTTACACATGGCAGGTTTTATTAAAATGACACGACGTTTCCTTGCGTCCGGTAAAAGGCGAAATGAAAACTGGGGTGAGATATTTAACACAAAATTACAGACGAGGGCATAGGCGAGAAAATAAATGTGAGTCAACCGCGTAGTAATCGACAACGATACCCACTAGCCACGCATAGTATGCGAAAATGGGCGTGTTGATAGATATCTTCCCAACCTTCCCCATGTCACTGTGCTCATTGTGATATCGTGTTTTCTTATTTTATTTACAAGTCACCATCCAACCAGTTCCCCACAAACAAAACGAGAAAAACGTCCTATGGTGTGAAATCGCATCCTAGATTCGTTATTAACTTTGCCCTATGCCCAGACATTCAACACCGGGTTGGCGTTGTATTCAACTCGATCGCGTCAACTGCGATCCTTGTAACGACAATAAGTTTTTCTCAATAAACGACACACATAGAAAGATACAGTGATACAGAACTGTATAAGAAATTCATATTTAATTGTTAGGACATCATATAACTGACGGATGAAGCAGCAGAAGCCACAGAGAATGCGAATTGAGCGTGGCGAGACCGCCATTGGGACTCTGTTGGACACTTCTTTTGCTACTAAATCACAGACAAAAACCCATCTGATTGGCTGTTCGAGGGAGTGGCCAAGGCAGCGTCCGACAGACATGAAAAATGGTACGTTTTTCAATTTATGCGGACACTCGACAAAACATCGCTTTTGGAACTTGCGAGCGCGATATTTCCTTTGGAAACAGGATAGTTGCCAGAACAGTATCACACTTGTGCACGCCTGAAACTTTTTTTTCCACTTGCAAGCGCGACATTTCCTATGGAAACAGCATAGTTGCAGGAAATGTGTCCTCGTGTGAGGAGGCCTTAAGCTTAAAGAGCAAGGACGCGGCACAGGACGGAGGGTAAAGCCAATTCAGTCTTGACTGCACTGGACGCTGAAATCTAGTAGTGTCTACAAAGCCCAATACAAACTTGACTGCACTGGACGCTGAAATCTAGTAGTGTCTACAAAGCCCAATACAAACTTGACTGCATTGGACGCTAAAATCTAGTAGTGTCTACAAAGCCCAATACAAACTTGACTGCATTGGACGCTAAAATCTAGTAGTGTCTACAAAGCCCAATACAAACTTGACTGCATTGGACGCTAAAATCTGGTAGTGTCTACAAAGCCCAATACAAACTTGACTGCATTGGACGCTAAAATCTAGTAGTGTCTACAAAGCCCAATACAAACTTGACTGCATTGGACACTGAAATCTAGTAGGCTCTACAAAGCCCAATACAAACTTGACTGCATTGGACGCTGAAATCTAGTAGTGTCTACAAAGCCCAATACAAACTTGACTGCACTGGACGCTAAAATCTAGTCGTGTCTACAAAGCCCAATACAAACTTGACTGCACTGGACGCTAAAATCTAGTAGTGTCTACAAAGCCCAATACAAACTTGACTGCATTGGACGCTGAAATCTAGTAGTGTCTACAAAGCCCAATACAAACTTGACTGCATTGGACGCTAAAATCTAGTAGTGTCTACAAAGCCCAATACAAACTTGACTGCATTGGACGCTGAAATCTAGTAGTGTCTACAAAGCCCAATACAAACTTGACTGCATTGGACGCTAAAATCTAGTAGTGTCTACAAAGCCCAATACAAACTTGACTGCATTGGACGCTGAAATCTAGTAGGCTCTACAAAGCCCAATACAAACTTGACTGCCAATGTTTCCATGAAAACATATAAATCCTTATACATCTTTGCCTTGACTAAAGTGGTTTCAGTTAGAAGCGCTTGAGCACTATTAGTATCCAGAAAAAAATCTGAGCGTGTAAAAAATGTCAGGTTTATATTTTGTGTACCATTAGACATATTCATACAGATTTTACTGATTCATAACATATTTTTCAAGTGTCCAGAGAATGCAATTGTTGTGTGAAATAAAATCACTGATATATTCTTACCGGGAAAAACCGATAAATACTTAGAATTCAATGGTA
>JAWQFJ010016647.1:170000-175000 GCA_034096865.1 Theodoxus fluviatilis | reverse complement strand
GTCTAGAGCCCAGACGACAAATAGATTCATTTTTTTGCTTTTATTCCCATCCTGTCTCGGTCCGAGGCAAGAGCCCTTGAAATCCTCTCCAGCTCGCTACTTGACATGTCAAGCGCCTTCTCGGCTTCCTCTCGAGGATTTATTTTTGTAGTTCTTTCCAAGCACCTCGAGAACGCTTGTTTCACGAGCAGATTGACGGAGGAAAGTTTTCCCTCGCCTTCGTGTGTGAGCCGGCGACAGTCCAGCTTCAGGCAGTCGATAATCTCTCCTGCCTCAGCGAAATATTTCAACAATCTCTGCGCCAGACACTAATTAACTAAATGCAGAATGAGGCCCGCGCCCGACTCCGCAAGCGAGTCTTTGAATTCGATCAGTGCTCTCGATAACACTTGCAGCTTGTCCCGTGGGGGCATTCAGAGCTGCGTTTGCATTTTGAATATTTCATCTCTGGCTATTTAGAAGCCCGCTGGGACTGTACTAAATCTGGTGCTCTTGAAATATGCATGGCATCCAGACAGCAATTTTCGAGATATGGCCACAGGTTCTCTTTTTCTGCGATGATTCATTTCGAGCACGCCGTGGCAGTGCCATTCAGGTTGGCTGTCATACAGGTCCGCAGTGGCTCAGTCACACAGACACGGGGAAGTGATGGAAGCGATCACAACGGCCTCGCCTTTGAAGTTCTTTTCTCCGACTCTCGCCTGCTTCGATAAAGCTTTTTCGAGGTCCCGCTTTGAAGGTGCATTCCTTTGCGAATCATGGTCTGATTATGAAATCATTATCATCCTTGATTAGCGCTCTGTCACTATCACTCGTCGCACGTCAGCGCCGGGAACAGGCAAGGCGGTCGGGGAGAAGAAACTACGGCGGCTCCTTGACATTTTTTAGGACCATCTCTTCAGAGCGGCGTCTTGTATTGATCTTTTGGCAGATCAATGGCTGCACCGTGCCAGAAGACGCCCATTAAGATCGCGTTGCTGGATTTAGAGTGTCTTGGTCACTCCTTCGCACGCCCACGCTAGATTTAAACAGTGAGCTAATGCTCCTGCTACATCTCTGGCAAAGATTCACGAAGAAGTCTGCAAACTGGAATGTAAACACTCCTCGGTGTAGCTTCAGCCCTACGTGGATCGCCTGAGAAAAGGAGCCGGATTTCCGACGTAGTGTATTCCGGTCTGCGCTCACTAGAAGTACTTATGTTATCAAGGGACCGTATGATGTACTTATCTCCCTCATACGTTCATGAATATGTATGCAGTTTGTGCGCACTTTGCGCCGAAATCGCTTGTCTCATTTTTGGGGGGCTATACATGTGCTACAAAACTTTTCGCAATTTTGGTTACTTACTCCCAGGAAGGCAACTGTGAAAGATTGGAGTCGCTGTTGGTTTTACAATAGACGGATGTTGTCACACCAAAACCTTCCCCTTTTTGCACTGCATGTGGAAGGCCGAAAAAGTCAGACACATATTTCAGTGCTGTGCACACACTCTACATCGATGTTCATGAGTATGTGCCCTACAAAATGAGAACAGTTGGGACTGAGTTGTTCCTGAAATTGTTATAAAACTTTACAAGGCTTATGGAAAGTTGACCTTTAAATGCATTTTATGGCTATGTAATTTCGAATGCGATCCTGTCTACCACAAATGGAAATACGTAAGAAGGTGCTCTTTTTTATATTGCGACTTTTCTACCCATTGATGGTTGCTCAAACCGTACACATTTCCCCCCTGGTCATCGGGCTACCTCGTTTTATCACTCCAACACTATCTCCCAGGGGCGGGTTTCAAAATAGGTAGTCGATCTTGGTCGCAAGATCTTGCTTCGCAGTAAGAGCTAGCTAAAAAAGAAACTACCCAACGTGACGAAGTAATGCGCATGCGTAGACGTCACGACAAGAGGTGAACTAGCCACATTTCAATGGCCGACGTGTTGCCGGTTCATTAAGAAAACGCTCTATTTTGAGATACTAGCAACCCATCCAAAGAAAATATAAGCCATGCACAGCATTAATTTATCAAAGGTGTATGTTGAATGCATTAACAGATCGTGAAACCTCCTACAGTTTACACATCGAATGCAGGTCAACGCATCCACGCCGAACTTTTGTCTCGAATCTTAAAAGCTAGGCACCTCTCAAGCTGCCTCGCTCAATCTACGCTCGTCTTCGATTGGCTCGCTAGCAAGCAAAGAATAAAACTGCCCATTCGGCGAGATCTACGTAGATCTACCGAGATCTTCGCATTTTGAAACCCGCCCCAGGGGAGCAAGCAACCAGGCTGCGGATGAACGCGCCAAAATTAGCTTTCACAATTTCCAAACTCAGCCCTCACAGGCAGAAGTGTTTCTTTCATTGGCTGTGTAACAGTGTAAGCTTGTGTAAGGAGAAAAGAAAACTCTCATGCATTTAAAAATGTTCTTTAGAGAAACTGTGAACACTTTTATTTCTTTATGAATCGTCTTTGTCGTAGATGATCTTAGTCGGATGCGAGTCGTCTTATACTAAAAGGCAATCGGGGTCAGACGTACTCGAAACGTCTGGTATTGATACAATTATTTCATCGGGAGTTGAATAATCCTGGGAGACGTATCTCCTGCAACTTTGATTGTCCTTGGGGGCTCTGCAGACGACAAATTCATCATTAATCAGAAGAGGCATCACGACTGTGGCTGATGTTGCGCCAGGTTGAACAATCTTGTGTGGATGTCTCTCATGTTGTCCGGATCGATAATAATAGTGCTTTGAGAGCCTCAGAGGCGTCACTGAATGGTTCTCTCCCACATGCATCTCAGCGCCTTCGTCCGGGATTTTTGTATTACAGCATGTGATATCATCCCCACCCAGACATATTGTCCTGGCAGGCAGAAAATCAGCAGCAGGAAGTTATAGACCACTAGCAGACCCTGCTTGCAAGGTCTTCTCAATTCTAGCATTGGCATGTCTAAACATTGAGCGACAAAGCTTTTGTCAAATTGATATACAACAGATGTTAAAACATTATGATTTCTCAAGCACCATCCCAAGAGACACAGCTACAGTCTCTTTCAACTCGATCTTTTGACAACCTTTCACTTCCGTGCTTCAAATTCAAATTGCCTAGAAGATTTTCATACGCATCACGATAAAAGTATCCTTCCTCCTCCGTAAAATGTAAGCACGACATAGATGTGCAAGCACAATCCGAAACGTTATATACTCCAACTATGTCCTTGCAATAATAAAGTGCTAAGTTTTTTTCAGAAGCAAAACAACAATGAAAATATGTCCAGACTGCAATTAAAAAAAAACGTTTTCCCCTTCTCTTTGTTGCTGTTGTTGTTGTTGTGTTGTTGTTGATGATGATATTGTTTTTGTTGTGTTGATGTTGTTGTTGTGTTGTTGTTGTTGTTGTTAAAGTTGTTGAGAAAAGTAAAACGTTGTGTCTGAAACCGAATATTGAGCTCCCTTTCGGTACTGAACGAAAAAAGGGCGTCACGTGACTTGAATATTGTGACATAGTACGTTACTAGTGTGACGTAATATATTAAACGTGAGACGTATTGCGTTCAAAGTGGGACGTAGTACGAAAGCTCCTTTATGCCAGTTAATCGGAAAGTGTTTAATATCCCACTTATTTCTCAGGAGACTGTATTTCAAGTATGTTGTTGTATTCGTTAAAATGTCCTCGAATATGTACTAATAACACCCCCAACAGCATTTTCCGTTAAATAGCTTTCTGTATTATATATGTATTTGTAACTAATACATATTCTTCTCTCGAATTGCATCGATGGAAACTCGGATAGACAAGGTGGAAAAAGCAGCAGAAGTAGTGGAGGGAGGGAGGGAGGGAGAGAGCGCGCGCGCGCGCGAGAGAGAGAGAGAGAGAGAGAGAGAGAGATAAAGAGAGAGAGAGAGAGAGATAGAGAGAGAGATAGAGAGAGAGAGAAAGAGAGAGAGAGAGAGGGAGAGAGAGAGAGAGAGAGAGAGAGAGAGAGTTAATTTAAAGGATCACTAAAGGGAGGTTTGTGTCGCATGTCCCCCTTCTCAATGTTGTTAATTCAAGGTTTGACACACTTATCATCAACATATATTCCATGTTACAGAATGGCTTGCCATTTCTCTGCTTCCGTTGGGTTTCTTTTCCCATCGAGCGATTTAAAAGAATATATTCATATATTAGACATTGTATTTTATTCTCAAAGTACTTATGACTAACTCGCGCCGGCTTTCCGACTCAGTACTCAGTACACAGCAGGTTGTGACACGTGAATGTTTTCACTGCTTTCAAAGCTGTTTTCATTTAGTAATGAGCATATTTATGTGCGGTCAGAAAAGATCACTCGATGACCTCTGCTCAAACTGAATATCTCGGGTAGGTCGAACTGAAACTGAGGCGGCGTGATGATACCCGAATTCTCATCACAATGCATTGACATGTCACCGACATTTTCTGCTTTTGAACTTTCTTTGCAAGTGCAGAGGATCATCAGTGTTGCTGCATAACGAAAGCCGAGTTGAAGGTAGCAGTGAGAAAAGGAACGCGTCTATGGAATTTCTGTGCGGTTTGTCCAGCTTCCGATGGTCTACATGGTATGTACACTGGTCAGTGTGCCACTTGAACGCTTGGAGTTTGGTGCAGAAAACACAACACGACTTTAGTTTCTCGTGCTACTTGAGTGAAATCGTGTATGAAACGTATGTGTGAAAATTTTCGTCAAAGTCTTAGTTCATAAGTCATCTTCCTCTTCACAGAAAAAGGTAGGCCTACCGAAGTTTGAATTAAACATGCGGCCGACATAAACATGAAACATAAGCTTTTTTTCGTGGAAGACTGGTCCATGTAGCAAGGAGGATAGAAATGAGGCATATTTCTTGAGTCTTATGATGACCTCAGCCGCTTTGAAGGTAGAACCTCTTTGCCTGCTTTACTCCCTCCCCTTTTCGAGCACGGTTACACATCTTGTGCCGCTCCAAATGCCTCTGTGTCTGTATGCTTCTCTCTCTCTCTCTGTATG
>JAWQFJ010016647.1:157500-165000 GCA_034096865.1 Theodoxus fluviatilis | reverse complement strand
CAAGCTAACCCAAAGGTGTAGTCTTTCTGTTGCGAAATGTAATGTTTATGATGAACGACGTTCATTTAACAGCTCAGATTACAGTTTGAATCAGTTATTACATGTGCATGATGTGCACATTATTTTTGTGTTTACTAGCATGCTGTGACCTTGTCAGATCTCGTTTACGCGTGGCTAAGAATCATTGTATGGCGAGCACCTGTTTAAGAATGAAGGCCCTCACTAAAATACTGCATATTCTCTCTCTCTCTCTCTCTCTCTCTCTCTCTCTCTCTCTCTCTCTCACTGTCTGTCTGTCTGTCTGTCTGTCTGTCTGTCTGTCTGTCTGTCTGTCTGACTGTCTGTCTGTCTATCTGTCTGTCTGTCTCTCTCTCTGTCTGTCTGTCTGTCTGTCTATCTGTCTGTCTGTCTGTCTCTCTCTCTCTCGCTTTCTCTCTATCTCGCTTTCTCTCTGTCTCGCTTTCTCTCTGTCTCGCTTTCTCTCTGTCTCTCTCTCTCTCTGTCTCTCTGTCTCTTTCTCTTTCTCTCTGTGTCTCTCTGTCTCTCCCTCTCTCTCTGTTTCTCTCTCTCTCTTCTCTTTCTCCCTCTTTCTCTCTCTTTCTTTTTCTTCTTTCTTTCTCTTTCTCTCTCTTTCTCTCTCTCTCTCTTTCTCTCTCTCTCTTTGACTCACACACACACACACACTCGCACGCGCGCGCACACACACGCACGCACGCACGTACGCACACACGTGCAGGAAGACATGTACAGATGCATGCACGCTCCCACAAAGAGATGAGCAATATCATACTCATCACTTGCTTGTAGCATGTGATTGACACCGCTTACATCAGATTCGTTTCTATATGAAATAACATGTTCCGCTGCATTGCTTAAAGACCCATTCTTTTAGCATTACTTCAATGCCTAGACCATGGTAAATTGTCTATGCCGTTGAGTTGCTTCCCCTGCGGCTAAAAGCGATTAAAGCGGTCGACAGGTGGCGTTCATGTTCGGCGTTGCCGTCAGACGAATGCTGATTAAAGCTGGAGTGGAATCCCTGCCCCTCACACCTGGCTGATGGGGCTCCGCCTTCCGCCGTGAAGAGGGTTTACAGGAAGTGTGGCATCTGCTAGAGTGATCGCGTCATTTGAGTGTTTGGCAATCTAATTCAACTCCTCCGGGACTAAACTCCGAAAAGAGCTGCCTTACTCATGCTGTGCATTGAATCTCCATGCCTCGCAGGTACTGATAGCCCGTTGCCATGTCAAGTCGTCAGTGATTCAGCCATCGGTTGCTACCCTGGTTAGATATTAGGTTGGAGCATAAATAAATCAGTGCACTGCGTGAGAGGAAGTGTTGAGTTTATGATGCTCACTCCCTGAAGACCTCGTTGGATCTAAATCGTGTGCGAATAAAAACTATTTTAAAACACAACATTCTCAGTCAACAAGGCGATGGGGTCAGGACAAGAAAGCCATGAAAAAACTAGGGAAGTAAGTGCGTTGACCCTAATTGTATTTTGTCGCTATGGCTAGAGTCATATCGCTATTTTTGTTCAATGTAATAAGCAAATAACGCAGAAATTCTGAAATTTCATTGAATGATCTTTACACTTTCAAATCAGACCAACGGTGGAAACGCTACAGGCTGTTGAAGAAGCTACCCTCTCAAATCGACATTTACAGATTTGAAATGTTTGAAACTTCTCCACAAGATTCACAAACATACTTGGTCAAATCGAGACATTCACTGGGAATCCATTTCAGAAACACCACACATTTTCATTAATGAGAAGACGGTCTTTCATGGGATACAGGAATAGAAGTGTTTATTCCAGTGGAGGGAGAGAGAGAGAGAGAGAGAGAGAGAGAGAGAGAGAGAGAGAGAGAGAGAGAGAGGGAGAGAGAGGAAGGGAGGGAGGAGACATCTGAAACATGCAGGATAGCAGGACAGGGATAGTGCTTTAAAAGCACTTTTCAGCAGCGTTACAGTAACATTATAGAACGGCATTACAGCATTTTAGAGTCAGATGAATAGGTTGGTTGGATTGGTTCGGGTTGGTTTGGGTTGTTCTGGTTGGTTTGGGTTGGTTTGGGTTATTTTGGTTGGTTCGGGTTGTTTGGGTTGGTTTCGATTAGTTCGGGTTGGTTTTGGGTTAGTTTGGGGTTTACGTTGGGGTGAGGTTGGTTAGGGTTGGTTGGGATTGCTTGAGTTTGGTTGGGTGGGTTTGTTGGGTTGGGTGTGTGGGTGGACGGTCGGTCGGTCGGTCGGTCGGTCGGGTGGTTGGTTAATTGGTTGGTTGGTTCGTGGGTTAGTTGGTTGGTTGGTTGGTTGGTTGGTTAATATGTGTGCAAAATTACTATTTAAGAAGTTTACAACGGATTCTGATTCAATTTTCTGCAAGGTCAGGGTTTCATGCAAGAGATAAACCTTTAAAATTTCGCTGTTATCTGTTGTCTCGCTTTGGCATTACAACCATACAGGATTTTTATATATAGCTGCGCCGTAGCCGCAAGTCGGCGTATGTGCTCCACTCTCAGAAACCGCTAGCAAGTGCTAAATTGAACTAAACTTCGTAGCGTTAAACATGGCTAGCAGAACACGCTATCTGAATTATACAGACCATGGAATACCAGCTGTCTATTCAATCGCTGTAAAGCGTTATAAACTAACGTTCACGAGTTGAGCGGAAAAACGTCTTAAATGATACAGACGTGCTTCTATAAATTACTATAGTTATGTATGATTCTCTTCATCTCAGTTTCAAGCAACTTAAACCTATTAAGCTATCGGGAAAAACCACAGGCTGCATAGCGTGAGCATGCTGTACTGACATGTGCACCGCGTTTTTCTGACCAAAGGAAGGAGTGGTTGTACGTGGATGGGACATGCACGCATTAAACCTTGGATTCTTTGGTTTTAAAAAAGCAATAAGAAAGTCAACGGAAGATGATGATTCTGAATAATATCGCTGTAACAAAAATAATATTATTTGAACCTTGTGTGTGTGTGTGTGTGTGTGTGTGTGTGTGTGTGTGTGTGTGTGTGTGTGAGAGAGAGAGAGAGAGAGAGAGAGAAAGAAAGAGAGCGAGAGAGAAAGAGAGAAAGAGAGAGAGAGAGGAGAGAGAGAGAGAGAGAGAGCGCGCGCGCACGAGAAAGAGAGAGAGAGAGAGAGAGAGAGAGAGAGAGAGAGAGAGAGCGCGAGAGAGAGAGAGAGCGCGCGAGAGAGAGAGAGAGAGAGAGAGAGAGAATTCAAATTTGAGTATCACTATCACGTTGCCGAATGGTTACGATGTCAGCTCTGGTCTCATATCCAATGGATAAGAAACGGTAATGAGACAACAAACCAGTCGCGCAGTCCTTTCTATCACCGTCCTTAAATTTTACTTGGCGCGTTCGTCAAATGTCTTCGTGCAGGTGCAGCTTGCCTCCCAATGAGAGCCGCTATGATTTGAACGGTTTGTTGTCGGAACCGCCAGGTTCCCCAAGAATGCTGGCATAATTACCAGGCTGCTTTTCTGATTGGGAATATATCGCAATGCGTCCCGGAGCCTCGGGGCTGTCTGCGCGAGCTTCAAGCGTCACGATGGATTGATGCAGCTGTCGCTTCCACGTGCAAAGCAGGAGACAATACCCTAGGAAAACAAATAACCCGAGGTGGATGTGGAGCCGGTGAGAGTTCGCATGGGGGAGAATGCTCTGCGTTCGCTTTTGGCGCCGAGAAGTGGAAGGAGAGGCTGTTAGCTTGAAAGTGTGCTCGCTTTGGAAAGAGACGTTCCAGGTCATTGCTCGCGGCCATTAAGCACAGATGCCGCAAACTCTTGCAGCCCCCACTTCCACGCCATATCCCCCAACCCCCACCTCCTCCCAAACAAATCCGTTGAACAATACTAAACGGGAAAGAGAGACAGAGACAGAAACACACACAGGCAGGCAGGCAGACAGACATGCAGGCAGGCAGGTAGACAGGCAGGCAGGCAGGCACGCACGCACGCATACACACGTACTCACACTCAGGCGCACACACCAACACACACACACACACACACACACACACAGAAGGACAGAGGTGTGTGTGTGTGTGTGAGAGAGAGAGAGAGAGAGAGAGAGAGAGAGAGAGAGAGAGAGTTATTTAATAGAAGGTATTTCAAATGCTGTGCTGTCAGTTAGGATCAGCTTGATTGCCACCTTCCAGTCTAAATATTCGATCTGGCAGCTTTTAACCACCGAACTTTATATTCACAAAAACAATTAGTTTGGTACATGTACTAATCATAACACTTTACACGTTCCTCTTTTGTGCCTGCAAAGATATAACGCTTCTGTTCTAACTTACACGTTACGATAACAAGTGAAAATCCTTCAGATCCAAAGTAATGCGAAACAACTGTCACATAAGCTTTCTGTCGAACTGGGAGAGGTGCTACTGCATCCCTTGACTCTGGACGCATTCTGAAGTAGATGCCTGACAGGCGCCCACGCCGATCCCCTATACTTTGATATTTTGCCTTCCTTTAACTGCACTGATATTACGTTCCTCTTTGGGAGTTTCATCCACTGATTGGAAAAACGAAGAAGACAAGGATGCAACTATTTAGGCAGACACCATGACCTCCTATTGCTTTACCGGATGATCCTACTGGCGTGAAGACTGAATCATGCGAGGGAACGCTGCAAGACGCTCATCGGTGCTCCATCCATCAAGTGGCCAGCACCGCGGAGTCCTTTTCCTAATTGATAACACGCCTCGTTTTCCAGGGGGCAAAAACCTGCTGGCATGCCGTGAAGGTGATGGCTTTCCCATCTCACCATGACAAGGAGTGACGAGTTTTGAACTCGTGAACTCAGACAGAGAAATATTCTGGTGCCCAGTCTGACACCACGCTGACAGGAGCAAGGCAACACAACACGAAAGGAGTGCTCGTCATTCATGTTCCAAGCAAGAAGCTGTCCTGTACAAAACTTCCAAGAAGCCCACGAGTGGGAGTTCGACATTATGTTTCGCTCCCTGTTGTGGAGGGTGATGTTTCATTTATTGCTCAAGTTGTTTAGGTCAGTGGAACTCCATTGCATTTATGATTCCTCGGCAGTTGATTGATACAATTCTACACCAGTCATGTATTGGGGATTGGAGTAAATGTCAGCCAGACGTATCTTTTACAATGCAATAACATACAATTCAACACACCGCCATACAATACAATGCAATACAACACAAAGCAATTAATCCACTGAGGAAATTGATATGCTGATCGTGAAGAATTCACCATAAAAAGTAATACAAAAGAAAATATTGTCTAAGAATATAAACTACCACAGCAAAATAAACAGAGCGGCCGGTGAAAGAGAATTATGTTCTATCTGCGCCAGCAAAACTATGTGTCCTCTGCTCCGCCAAGTGTATTTCAGTGATCAGGATGCTTACTTCATCCACAGGCACTCTGCAGAGGTTCCATTTAGCAAATCGAACCGTGCATAGTCTTAATACAAACACAGGATCATTCAGTCTATTCCTCAACTGATTTCGCAGTACTGAAGGACCGTGCAGTCTGTAACATGCTTCCGAATCGGTGGAGTCAATGTCTTGTGGTTGCTGTCATTCCGGACTCGATGACAGTTTTTTGTATCGAAGGAAGAATGTGCCTCAATCAAGGTTCTGCTTACACGAGGCACGTACATTACCGAAATACTGTCAATTCTGCTCGGTAATTCTAACTATAAAATTATTATCTGCATGAATGATATAATCGCGCGCGCGAACGTGTGTGCGTGCTCGCGTCAGTGTGTGTGTGTGTGTGTGTGTGCGTGCGTGGGTGTGTGCGTGTGTGCGTGAGAGAGAGAGAGAGAGAAAGAGAGAGAGAAAGAAAGACAGACAGACAGACATACGGACATACATATCAAAATGACTTTATTCATCTTAGGGGGTGCATTTATTGTACATGATGAACACATTACATATTGCAACTCATGCAGCCAATGAGGCCAGGGAACAAGATTGCAAACGGCGACTTCTTGACAATTAAGAAATGTATAGCAAACAACAATTTTATTTGACATACAGTATACTGTTTAGCAATGATGTGGAGATGTAATTCCTTTCTTACTCACTCACTCATTCACTCACCCACCCACTGTCTAACTGGTTACTGTTCCTTTTCACGTGTTCACAAATCATGAAATTACGTTTAATTGAACAGACATATCCAATGGACTTGTTATTGCGTCGTGGCCATCGTTATGGACTGAATAGAAGTGTTACTCGAATACATCATTAATCTCACCATATTTCATTGCATTCATGAACTTCACCATCTCCCACCTACCGTCCACCCACCCCGAAACCCTGCCATTCCCCAATCTACCCCTCTTACACCACCATTCCCCACCTCGTACCACCGTAATCCTCGGATGACATCTGTCTTATTCTGACTGCTCATGGTGAGGGGCGAAGACACTGCTATCGTCCATTGACCTAGGTTCGAGTGGCTGAAACCGCACAAAGTGCAATTTCAGGGAATAGCTCTGCACCGTTGCTTCCAAACAAAGTTCGAACCATTCATAGCGCTGATGGAACAGTACCTTGCAATGCTTTTTGCACGTCCGGCCTGTACTCCACACAGTTTGAGTCCGCTCACGAACCTTGCGTGTATCCTTCCAAGCGATCCGACTACTAGCACGACGATATTGTATTTGTAGCCAAGATCTTCGATCCTTTGGCACAAGGAAAGTATTTTTTGAGTTTGCAGTTGTAGCAGTCATCAACGAAAGTGTCAAAGGGGACAGACACTTCCACTATCACACATGTTTTCTCAGTGGAGTCAATGAAGCACAGATCCGGTTTCGTGTGACGCGCAACTCGGAGAATGCTCCGTCTTCACATTCATGCATGCATACATACATACATACATACATACATACATACATACATACATACATACATACATACATACATACATACATACATACATACATACATACATACATACATACATACATACATACATACATACATACATACATACATACATACATACATATCAAATCACTTTATTGCCAAAATAGGAAACATACAATTTTCCAATATGCATTACATGTGCACGCTCGGATGTTTAACCAGTTCTTCTCAAAGCCAGTAATCTCCTACATTGATATTGACACTGCTTACGAAAGTCACTAATACGCCTTTGCGACCACTTTTCTCTTACTAATAGACGTTTTACGTGCATTTCATTTCATGCGTTAAAGATGGCACATTCATTTTTATCATTTTTTATTCAAGACAAATGACTCCTGAAATCAGGTTGAAGACTCATCACATATGTATTAACAGTGTGATCATTACTACCCGGATGTGTCAAAGGAGTTGTGAGACTATTGCTAGCACCTGCACTCTCAACCCAATCGTAAAGGACTGTTTAGTTGTTTTCTGGTAGTGTATTTTGTTTTGTTTCAAATATCTTTCGTATGACGTACTTATTCTCTCTCTCTCTCTCTCTCTCTCTCTCTCTCTCTCTCTCT
>JAWQFJ010016647.1:147500-155000 GCA_034096865.1 Theodoxus fluviatilis | reverse complement strand
CAGAAAGTGGAGAGTGTTGTATGGAACAATCCTAATAGAAAAAAAAGCGAAATGCAAAATGTTTTATGATGCACAAGTGATAGTTTATCACTAAACATAAGCATCATGTGTGCAATCTACTCCGTAGAAGTAGATGCTTTGAACAGGCGTATTTTTTGTCCACTAAAAGCAACTGATCGTGCTGCAGCTGCCACTGCTACTGCCAGCCCCTTGGCTACGACGCATTAGTAAAGGTGTGAAAGGGCTGGATCGCTTTCCCCGTCCACACTTGCAAGGCAATCACGCGTTACTCAGCTTACTACAACCCTGAAATTACTCCACACTACCTCGCTCCTCGGGTCACTGAGCTGCCGCATGCGTATAGATGTGGCGACGACCTGTCTCCGTCTTTCATGCACTCTGACCTCGATCTTCAACCACCCTTTTAAAACTCATCCTCCCTTTTCAAATTCACCAGCCTTTCAAACGCCACTAACTAAAACATTCACCCCTTCCATATCACGCCACATATCCATTCTCCTTTTATTCCCCACACCCTCCCCCCCGTTCATCGTCATTCCCTCCTCCCCCTCATTGGGTCCCATGCCTGCGTCCGACTTTCTTTCATGTGACTATCGTTTATTGGATCCACTAGCTCTTATGTCCTTGTCGAATCCATTCCCGACCTGCGATTATGTCAGGACTGTGAGAGGAACTACTGAAGCATGGAAAATGATGGCGCCTAACTGAAAAGGCCCATAGTCCCTTCCAATCTCCTGCGGGATGAAAGTCGGTCTGATCTCCAACTGATACCAGTGACTGATATCAAGCGTGGTAAAGAGCTGTACAGTACACGCTAGTTGAATGTGTTTTGCAAGCAACAAAACAAAACGTGCTCTGATCCTTGTGATAGCATTCTGTCAAACTTACAAGAAAGGATGTAAATGTAGGATGTAACTAGCGTGGCCACGCGCGCGCGATCACACACACAAACACATACACACACACACACACACACACACACACACATACACAAACACCACCACTACCACCACACACACACACACACACGCACACACACACACACACACAGAGAGAGAGAGATAGACAGACAGACAGACAGACAGACAGACAGACAGACAGACAGACAGACAGACAGACAGACAGACAGACAGACAGACAGACAGACAGACAGAGTGACAGAGTGACAGAGTGACAGAGAGAGACAGAGACATAGAGAGACAGAGACAGAGGCAGAGACACAGAGAGAGACAGAGACAGAGACACAGAGAGAGACACAGAGAGACAGAGAGACAGACAGACAGACGGACAGAGACACACACACAAGCGCGCACACACACACACACACACACACACACACTCACACACTCACACACACGCACGCACGCACGCACGCACGCACGCACACACACACACACACACACACACACACACACACACACACTCACACAGAGTGGATGCAAGAGTCTGAGTTCCGAAAGAACGATTCGTGAGTTTCTGTCAGGAATACCCATCTACTGTGAAGCGGCATACATATCATGCTGCTCTCCTTTGACGACGCCTATCGGTGTATATCTGAATGTACGTGAACTTACTTTCATCACGCAAATGTTTCTCTCCCAAGGCGGGGGCATATTTGTGGTCTTGGCATTACGTTCACGAAGTGTACACTTCATTAACGCGGACGATTATAGAACACATTTGCTTCCATTTCTCACATAGTCACACGGGTAGCTATGGAAACAAGCGGAACCGATTTACAGAGAGTCCAAAAAGCCAATAAAATGCAATCCGTTTAAGATGATCTAGGTGTTGGTGGGGCTTTTCAAAGGGCTAGCCAGGAGGGCCGTGTGAAGCTCATTAAGTTGTTAGATGGACGCAGGATGCTCCAGAAGTGGCTTTCTAGTCGGTGAAGGATTCCTGGCGAAAAACGCACGTAATCTTTCGATCCGCGCTGATATTCTTGCAAGCTCTGTGGCAAAGCCTGGTTCTGTGCACGGTCCATAACAGTTCTGCAGAGGCGCAGCAATGGCACGCATGCGGCCATGGGCCAGCGCCAGGTAGGAATACTCCCCAGGGAGTGGAGTTAGTACTGTAACCTGACTGGTTGCGTCTGCTCTCTCTGCCACTGTGTTTCTTGGCAGGTGCCAGTGACAGATTGTTCAAGCGGTCCTGTGACCAGGTGGTGAAGTGTGAAAGCGGTTTGAGACCCAGAAACGAGTGATAAGTCACTCTATAGAACCACACATTTTTCTTTACCTGTAATTCTAAAGGCACAAGTTCCAACTATTGAGAAAATGCACCTTTTTTCAGACAAGAGATTTCACTTGAGAGTTTCATCACAAATGTGGATGAACTGCAGACTGTTAGACAAAACTACAATTTCAGTTCATGAAGAGACAATCCAGGAGCATTTCCATCTTCTCCAGCGTTTACTAACTGTACAAAAGCAGGCGCAAGAAAGGATTCCCAGACACCAGAGGCTGTTTCTTCGGATCCATTATTTTATTTGCACCCCAGAGCTGAAGTCTAATGTGAGCATCGCTCAGAAAAGAATTCATTGAGAGCTGATGATAATCCGATAGATTGTCAGACAGCATCATACGACCAAGAAAATACACATACAATTCTTCTCGAAAGAGTGTTGGCACTCAAAGACGGTACGTGAAATTATTGCACACGCCTTACCGACAGAGGAATACCGAAAGGAGGAGCACCTGTCTGAAACAGGTCATTGTTCAAATAGATACAGAAGCACTCCGTTCTACACCAATATTTATCCATCTGTCTGTGCCGCGTTTGAAGCGTCCGCAGGCGTAATGCCCTCTGCTGGTGTCGTTCTTAATTGTTTTTTTGTGTGGTGTGTGCCAGCACAAAAGGATGGATGGATGGATGGATGGATGGATGGATGGATGGATGGATGGATGGATGGATGGATGGATGGATGAATGGATGGATGGTTGAATGGATGGATGGATGGATTAATGGACGGACTGACGGACGGACGGACGCATGGATGGACGGAATTTTACGGCCTATCAGCCTTCGTAGGCTATGTAAGGCCAATGAGCACCAAAAGCACTTGAATTTTCAGAGTGAGCGCAAATCAAGTCACGGCGTCCTTAGTTACTTGCCTCCCACGAATCGCATAGATAGACGCGGTGGGTCTATTCTGACCACCATTCCACAGGGGGCTGCACATGAGAAAGATAACAAGCAAGTCTTCGCGAGCCATTTTGTCCTGCCTGCTTATCAGAGTGCACAGCTCCCGTTGTTCCGAAGGTTCAAACGTTTACATCGAATAGCCGTATTTTCCAAACACTCGGTGTTTCGTTTGGCCGAAGATATTTAACTGCACAAGTCACGTCTGCGATCCTGCATCCAGCATCTTTTGACTCATCCTTTCTGTAGATGCACTGAAACAGCTGTTGAATGAAGCACTGTGGTCAATAAAGTGATATTCGAGTCGTGCGTGATAGCTGAAGAGGGTTTCCCTCCTTTTTTTCAGTTTGTAGCTTCGGCATCACCATTTGCAGCCTCGGCATCAAACGCCACTTCATTGTCTCTGTTCATTCTCGCAGTCACCTACAATTTGTCCTGAGTGATTTTGCAAAAGCTGGCCATTTTCCAAAATGTGTTGGATGAAACAGCTGCAATTTCGGGTCGATCAATCAGATAGCACGTGGCAAGAGAAAATGCACTGACAATCTGACACTTGACGGGCGCCCACTGTGACGAATGAAGGGGTGGCCAAGATGAAGGACTCCGCGTCCCACGCTCTCTCGGGAAATTACGGCTGCCACGTGGGGAAAATTGTGCTCTTTGCGGTCCAGTAGGTGATGGCAGACATATGGAAAACCACTTTTAGTTCACTGCGTGCAGGGTTGATCAGGTCCTGCACATACATCACGTAAAAGTGTTGACCGACATAGATTCGAATTGCGCACTTTTAGGTATGTTGTTATTCTCTGTAAAATGCAAATGCTCGTTGGTAAAACGAAAGAGTCTTAGATGTACACTAATATTTGTGAGCGCATAGTCTCATCCTGTGGTCTGATGAGAGCACCCCTGGACTCTGTTCAAGCATTCAAGTCTAATAAAAGAGGGTGGTTGCCACAATCAAGTTGCAAGTTCAGTATTTGATTATTTATTTCACTTAATATGTTGTCATTATATTTTATTTTTATTTGATATCTTAATTTTACCAATATTTTATCGAGTATTTCTTAATTCAGAGAAAGGGAAACGAGACTTCGGAGGATGGAGGAGGAGAGAGGCACTCGACATAAGGGCAGGATGTACGAAATGACACAGCACCTACAAGTGCATCCGCTGTGACAAGGACTGCGACTTTAGGATTGGATTACATGTACAGTCACAGCGGAGGCTGCAACCCAATAGCAACTCCAGAGCCTGACACACGGTTAGGCATGACTCACGGAGGTCAACACACTACACAATATCACTTTAACTTTTTACTGATTTTTTTTTGCCAGTAGTCATGGATTTAGTTGTGTGTTTTTTCTCTTTCAATATAAACGTCTAAGATTTTTTTTATTCAGCCGATTTCACAATAAATACGAGTACAATTGAAGAACTGTTCATGGTTGTCTCCGTTAATTACTATGCGAAGTATTCGAATGATAGATTGTAAATAATAATGCGGTAAATGCGAAGTGTTAGGCGAAAAAGAACTTGTTCATTTCATTTCAACGTGGTCGGGAACTTGCTCACGTGTCCAGTTACCGGTGCAAGCAACGAAAGCTCTACGGCATAGCTTCCTGTTGAACAGTCAATAGAATATCAATCTTGCCCATTACAATAATTTAATATATAATTGTATGCTTGGTGCCCTGTTTATTTGACGTAAGTGTATTCTGAACTGGATGTCTAAGCCACCTTTCATCTCCTTAAATGCTGTTACCAATACGAGCTGTCTGGCTCACTACTGCGGCTTTCTCTGAAGTTCCAGGTATGCCACGAGTACCCCACTCCCGAGCCACATTCCACTCCCATTTCTCCTTCGATCCTGAGCGACACAACTTTGTGTTATATGTTGTTAATTCCGGTAGTTGTACTAGCATCTGAATTTCATCATCATGTCAATGTGCATAGCAAAATTAAGGATTTCCCCTGTACCAAAAAAGTTTTCCGTTTTAGGTTATGTACATAAATGTGAATTTGATCATGGTATTGCTGTGAACCGACTGTACCGCTGTGAATAAATGATTATAAAAACAAATGGGTTTTTTTAAATCATGCTGTAGTTCTACAGCTCGTCTTGTTCGTCCGTCTAGCTTAATACGCTGAGTAGCCTGAATTAGTCGCTCAGTGGAATTACACATGTAATGCTTGTTGCTGTTCGACAACGGCTACTATTCGTCTCGACAGCGGACTTGAACGTGCAATGGCGGCATTGAACGGGTAACTCTTTAGAGAGGGGACCTGGTGTTATCCATCTTCCTCGTCTTCCAGAGATGTGTTGTCATCCGTTTCCAATAGCACACGCCTCGTGAACTGCATTCTCTCTCCACAGCTCATCACTTGCTGATGTTGGCTAATGTGAAAAAAATTTACTGTCAGACCAATGTATTCAATTATGAACCGTTTGGTTTATCCCTACCACCATCTCAAAGCCACTCTGTGTCACAGGAGGGACACGGACTCTGCCACGCATTTCCGTCGGAAACGTTTCGCTGCAGAGGTTGAAGAAGCGATGACGGCGGCAGGAGGCAGCTGGTGATGGAGAGTGCCAGGAAACTGGATACGTTCAAAGTCTAGGGTGCGATGTGGTGAACCAATCCTCTAAGAGGGGCGATTCCCGGTTCAGCACCGACGCTTTATACTGGAATCTAATAATTTACGTCATTTCCATAGGTGACTTATTCTAAATACCATCAATACACATTTAATCTGCTGGAACGGGCAGTTTCGTCACTTCACGCATGAAGGCACATATGTCAGGGGATCTGGTTCCAGCCTGTGCGTTCGGTTGTTCGCAGAGCGGACCGCAAAAGAAGGTTTAGTGAGAACAAAGAGAAACACGAGATTGATAGAGCTCATTTTTCAATTCGAAAAAAAGTTTCTATTCTAAGAAGATTTCGTACTTGTTTAAATACAGCCGGAGAGGGATTTGCCTTAATATTTATTACATATCGTGTCTGCTCTCACAACTAAAATGTTTTGCCCATTCTCTAGATCACCTGTTGAAACTTTTTAACGGCGCCGGATTGTCCCCCAGTTGTACTTTTCCGTTGCTACTGCACATTTCCTTGCGCTTTTTCTTTTTACAGGTAAGATGCATGACTCATTCTTCATTCTCATTCAGAAGTAAAGGGAAACCTGTAAAGACTCCGATGTACGTTTGTAGAAAGATGGTTGTGATGCAGTCATTTGCAATCTGGTGACTGGAACATACTAATGTCTAGCATTTCCTTCAAAAACTGTTTTTTACGCCATTAGATCGCAATCTGAACGCCTGTGTCACAGCCGGATCATGCCGCGTTGTGCTATTGACTTCACACCGTCGTACATAATATCATGCTTCAATAGTTCTTTGGCGATTGTAGACATGCGTGGTGATCGCCGCGGTATAAATAATTTTACATATAAAACACACTTAGATTTCTGTCTCATACCTTTTTAATTAGAGACCTCAGACCTACGTTTAATAGGTTACGTTGCTGGTCGCCCCTTTTACCAAACCAAGATAAGCGTGGTTGTTCTTTGCATGGAAACCTAAGGTCCGATCGCGAATACGTAGTCTCATGTTGTGATTCTATTTGCTTTCCATCTTTGCAACAGCAAACATTCTTTTGGCAGAAATGTTTTCATTGCCGTTTATAAGAGGACAGTGCGGTATCGCATATTAGTCTTCAGTCGAAGTAGGAAAGTGACAAACATCTATGTAAATTGATTCAATGGCAAGCTTTCATAGTCTAGCTCCTTCTTACTACCATTGATGGTAGTTTTGCTATAAATCAAGCTTCGGCCGGGCGGTTTTTTCCACGAACGCGGTCGCTGACACCAATCCCTAGCTTCATGGTGTTATCGGTGTCAGAAATTACCGATCCCACGTGAAAAATGCATGAGATAAGAAGCGTTTTCTCTTATGTTTGAAACAGATTTATGTTTTCGACGTAAACCAGAAGTGATGTAAATAGATGACGACAACAAACAGTTCTCGAGCGAGGAAAGGCAAATTGCATTTTATCGGTGTTTTGACGATTTAAGACCTTTACAGGGTACATGAGAAATCCTCTCACAGATATCTAGGCTATGACTGATTGAAATAGCACAAACTGATTGTCTTTTCAGCCTCACATGTATCGCAAAGACAAAGACAAATCCTTTATGTTTTAAAGATAGCGCACATTTTCGACTGAAAAGCCGTTGCGTCTGGTAAATTGTCTGGGGTCCAAAATGTGCGCTGTCAATTTTTATTCGCCGTTGTCTTCGTTTTCCAAGAGGCTTAAAAGAAATCTTGTCTGTGAATCCTGT
>JAWQFJ010016647.1:127500-142500 GCA_034096865.1 Theodoxus fluviatilis | reverse complement strand
CTTCTCTGTGTATATTCTCGATCCCCC
Source organism: Theodoxus fluviatilis (assembly GCA_034096865.1). Lineage (NCBI taxonomy): Eukaryota > Metazoa > Mollusca > Gastropoda > Cycloneritida > Neritidae > Theodoxus > Theodoxus fluviatilis. Next base: position 142,473 of record JAWQFJ010016647.1, on the reverse strand, counting down.
CTTGATTGCATGGAAAGAAAGTGGATGTTACGGCAAGATAAACCCCATGACAATCTCTCTTAAGTGAGAGATCAAGAGCCCCATCTCGTAACAGCATGTTAATCTTTCCACAAGGGTTTCCTCACGGTGCGCCGAACTTCATTTGTTTTGTTGCTTGTCATCTTCTGGCTCCTGTGCACGTTTGGTTTGTGACCACTTGTGGGTTGCGCACAGCGAATAGTTCTCCACATCTGCCTGGAGCGCTGCATGTGCGTCGATCGCTTCTCTGCGTCTCTCTTTTGCGTGGTTATGCAATGTTTATGATCGTTGTCAGCGAGAGGACAATAAGAGAACCCGAGAGTTTGAAGTCCAAATGTATGTCTGACACGCCGCCATGCAGCCGAGGTAGCACGATTTGTGATCACATCATGCGCGAGAGAGTGCGACTGCAAGGAGCTGGGATACGTGGCGAGGAATTTCTGGAGCACGTGATCTCCAAAGCACAATCGTCGTTCCAAGTCTGATGCTGATGTAACAGCTCCTCTTCTGAAGCAAGTTTCCTGTGATTTTCAAATGTCTTCTTCAAATGTCTTCTTCAAATGTCTCCTCCTCCTCCTCCTCCTCCTCCTCCTCCTCCTCCTCCTCCTCCTCCTCCTCCTCCTCCTCCTCCTCCTCCTCCTCCTCCTCCTCCTCCTCCTCCTCCCCCCTCCCCCTCCCCCTCCCCCTCCTCCCCCTCCTCCCCCCCTCCTCCTCCTCCTCCTCCTCCTCCCCCTCCTGCTCCTCCCCCCCCTCCTCCTCCCCCCCCCTCCTCCTCTTCCCCCCCCCCTCCTCCTCCTCGTCTTCCTTCTTCAGGAACAGACGAGTAAGAGACGTTCAGAACACCCTCCAACGGCCACCAGTTCCATGTTCTCTATGCCAGTCTGGTATCTTCCCTATACGATCGATGGGTGGAAAGTGTCACAGCTTGTGCCCTTTACATTTATCCACTGGCTAACATTTAATGAGGAACACATTGAAAAAGATAAGATACAAGATGCAAGATACTTTATTGTCCTCATTGTTACAAGGAAATTCGTTTTGTCGGTGGCAAAAACATAATACATTCATACAAAAACAGAAACGTACAAGATGTTTAACATTAATTAACTCAATCACATCGCTCAAGTTATGGAGTCCACACTCTAATCATGGGCCATAAAATAAGTTAGCATTCAATTGTATCATACTTTATTACTCTAACAAATGTAATAACACCGTGGTACTTCAAGTAAATATACATACAGAACCAGCATTTAATCACTGCAGGACACCAGTCAAGACTGAACTTTGAGATGGTCTAAATCATATGTTTGACAGGCTGAAATTGCATTGTTTGCTCCATTCCTATACCGACCGCAAACGCGCACGGTTTGGATGTCTTGGATGCTCAAATCCACTTCATTTGCATCCAAAAGACTGCCGCGAGAACTATAAGAAAACACGATAGATGACCTGTTCTTTTGTGAACTGTGTACTAATTTGTATAAGATGGATGCCTTTTCTAGAGTATTGACTCATCATATCATGATATCTTTTTCGCCAGTAGTGAGGTCACTCTGAGCATTATTGCCCGAAGGCTGTTAATTTTATTTGCTTCAAAATTTGGCTGAACCAACCTCAGTGGATACATGTTGTAGACTCCAAAAATGACAAGGATCAGCCTAATGAATGCTGGGATAGCACCCAGAGAGTTCTTAGAGAGTGTGTTGATTCGTCACTGTTGTTTGCTACTGCAAATACACTTTCGCTAAAAACACATCTTCACTGGTTCCTACTGTAAGTACACGTTTAACCTCATTCACCCGACTCAAAAGACCAATAGCTTTTATCTCGCGTTGTGTATTTTATTGTTGTTTCCTTAAGCAACATATTTCACTTACGTTATCAATTCTCTCACAGAACGGAATGGGGAGCCTCTAAAGTTTCCTTTGAACATTCATGGGAAGACAAATGTGACGCAGTCACCTGCAGTCTTGCTCCCCACTTAGAGTCAGCTGGAATGACTTGACAGCAGCAGGAAGTACAGGAGCGTGAAATGCATTGTTGGCTTCACCGTGACTAAACTCCAATATCCTATGGCATGCATGACTCAAAATGCACATCTACAACCGCTAAAACGGATGTGTACACTAATGCTCGCGGGCGTGCAAAGGCACATGCACGCATGCTCACAAAGACAGACAGACAAAAGGACGGACGATGTCGCCGAGTGCTTAGCGTGTTTGACCTGCAGTTTGCGGCTAGCGGGTGCGGCGTTCGAAGCTACGCGGTTCACCGAGTTGCATTCTTGGGAAAGACGCTTAACTCGCATTGCACCTCCCCAACCAGGGGTAAAACCGGGTACCTGAGAAGGCAGTAATGGTTCGCTGTGGTGCGGTTAACCCTTGTATGCGGTCATGAGCTAGCATCGGGTTGGAATACCCCCTAGGGAGTGGAGTGGGTGCTGGTACCTGACTGTGAGCGTCTTAAATGTCCGTCGCTGTGTTTGTTGTCAGGTGCCAGTGCAGGATTGACCTAGCGGCCCAGTGATCAGGGGGTAAAGCGTGAAGCGATTTGAGGCCCAGACATGGGTGATGAGTCGCTGTATAAAACCACATATTTACCATTTTAACGGACGGACAGGTGGACGGACAGACAAGCAGACAGACAGGCAGAGAGTCAGTCAGTCAGAGATATATATTAACAGGCAAGTAGAAAAGAAGTAATGGAGACCTTTGTCCAACTACAAATTATTTTTTTATTATCATCTCATTCACCTGCTTTATAGTAATATTTTTATCTCCATTACTTCTTTTCTACTCGCCTACGAGTCCAACACCGGCCTCCTGTTTTCAAGATATTAACAGGCAGGCAGACAAGAAGGCAGGTAGGCGGGTATGCAGACTGATGGACGGACAGACGGATGGACAAACAGGCAGACTGACAAATAGAGAGAGAGAGAGAGAGAGAGAGAGAGAGAGAGAGAGAGAGAGAGAGAGAGAGAGAGAGGGAGGGAGGGAGAGGGTCGTGGGTTTGAAAGGAAAAGAGAAACAACTCAAGCAGCAGCAAGTTCGCACATCAATCACATTATACCCCTCTGCTTTCACTACCAACACATCCACAAGACATATCTAACAGTATTCACCTGAGGACTATCGCTTTCTTGCATTTTGAAGTACATCCTTTGACGCATTAGGGATTATTCGTCTCCACTTTCACCGAGTAATCAATCTCACTGAAAAGAGAAATGCTAAACAATCTAATACAGCGCGAACGCACATGAAAGCTGTAGATAACAACAATCGCGAGTGAAAGTTTCTTGTCCCTGTTGCCTGATTATCTTCCTTCAGCAGTCAAAGAATGCACGTACTCCACATTCTTTTCTGCAGGCCAAAACGAACAAAAGATGCAAAGGAATACCGTTTCCTTCCGAGCTCCACCAACCAGAAATGGAATGCTTTGAATAAACGAACACTATTTGTCTATGAGGGATGTTTCAATGACAAATGGGGCGCGTTTATTATTCATAGAATCTCGAGAGAATCTCGAGGGCTAGGCATTGCCTACGTTTTTCGCTCATGAGAAGGCACTCGCCGTGAAGGAGGGAGGCCGAGGGAGCTCCAGAGCTTCTTCGATGCGCCCCACTACAGAGGCACAGATGAACTAAAATGGCGGAGACCGTGCCAATTGGGTTGCCGCTGATAGACGGCAGTGCCTGTAATGTGCTTCTCAGGGTCCGAGAATGGAAAAGTGTACGTACAAGGAAGTATTGCTGTTTGAGTGTACATTTGTATATTTTGAGGAGCACGTGTATAAGTTATTTCTGGACATATATTGCCGAAAAAAATTGTTATCGTTTGCTAACACACAACACCGTATACGTACACTCTATGAAGTGTGTCCCTTGAATTGATCGAGATAAATCGGGGCACATTATTATCGACAAACTTCTCTACAATTGAACCCGGTTTACTATTTTTCGGTGAAAAAATTCCCGTGCCATTCGATATGACACCATGGTATGTTCTATCAAGTGAAAAACTGCTGTGATATATGTATCGTCATTTATTTCGTCTATCGGCAACTTCTTCACCGACTCTCGCGCCAGGACGCAGCCATGTTCTCTCGGACTTCCGCCTTGCCAATTGATGATTGTTTGGTTTTTAGCCGTAGGTGCGTCTCGCTCGCCCTCGACTAGCCATAAAAGCATGCCACTTGCCTAACAAACGCGCCCATGGTTTCAGTGTTGCAAAGCAAAACAGCACATAGCCAGGATGTTTCCTTAAATCTACCCACGCGTTGCTCAGCAGAGGAAGAATTCAGACGGCATCTTTTAACAAAAGGCTGGCAAAAGGTCAGCTTGCCTGCTTTCTTAGTCAGCTGACACCCGCACCGCCTCGTCTTGAGTTCAAGTCAGAGGCATCTTGCTAAGAACATATTTACACGCAAACGCCAATGTGTGTACATGCGCACGTAGACTCATGTGTGCCCACAAACATAATGGACAGAGAAAATGAGAGGCAGGCAGACGGACAAACGGACAGACGGACGGATGGACAGACAGAATCACAGACAGACAGACAAACAGACAGACAGACAGACAGACAGACATACTGACAGACAGACAGACAGACAGACAGACAGACAGACAGACAGACAGACAGACAAACAGACAGACAGACAGACAGACAGACAGACAAACAGACAGACAGACGGACGGACGGACGGACGGACGGACGGACAGAGAGACAGACTAGACACGCACGCGCGCGCACACAGAGAGAGAGAGAGAGAGAGAGAGAGAGAGAAGAGAGAGAGAGAGAGAAAGAGAGAGAGAGGGAGAGAGAGAGAGGAGAGAGAGAGAGAGAGAGAGAGAGAGAGAGAGAATCAGACATACGTGCACACAAGCAAACAGACAGGAACATGAACAGAAAAACAAGCAGACAGGCAGGCAGGCAAAGAGGCAAACGTGTGCACTAATAAGCACGCGTGAACGCATGCACACGCACACTCAGACAAGTGTTTGCATTTTCTGGTTTCGTCTCTGCGTTTATGCGTCTGTATGTCTCCTTCTGTGTAGGTCCGTCCGTCCGTCCGTCCGTCCGTCCGTTCGTCCGTCCGTCCGTCCGTCCGTCCGTCCGTCCATCTGTCTGTCTGTCTGCCCCATCTCTCTTTCTCTTTCTCTCATTCTCTCTCTCTCATTGTCTCTCTCTCTTATTGTCTCTCTCTCTCATTCTCTCTCTCATTGTCTCTCTCTCATTCTCTCTCTCTCATTCTCTCACTCTCTCTCTCTCTCTTTCTTTCTCTCTGTTCCGTGAAAAAGGAGTCAAAAAAGCTGCAATGGGAGGGAAGAATTACGACGAAGGTTTACTGCATCAGGAGAGCGCCATAGCGCCGCATACAGTGTCCATAAAACGGTCACCAAAATGAGACACAAAGACACCTATCGCTCGTCTGCTGAGTAGAAGGTGGGCGTAATGGAATTACAGAAAAAGCACACCCTTAAAAGCCATGGACTTCCGAGCGGTTATGTGCTTGCAACTTGGTTCTCTTGGAATGTAAATCCAGCGGAAAGGACTTTCAGAATAAAAGGGGCTGTTATCTTCTCAACACCTTTGTTGATTCGCCTCGACAGTGCACTTCGTTGCTGACAGACTGTCGAGTACTTCGAATCACCAGTGTACACATGGTGTCGCCCCCGAAAGTCGTTTTCTAAAGAAAAGTCTCCAGGAGTGTTTGCTCCAACCACCGGCGCATCAGTCCGCCCTCTATTTCACGGGGGAAAACGCTGAGTTTGTGCTGAAGGAAAATATGGATTTTTCACGCGTTCTCGTGTTCCTTTCGCATCTACTCTGTTTACTTTCCCTCGGGCGCTCCACATGGCGTATCTGCACTGAAGGAGGAAGGTGCCAAAACATGCTGTCGGAGCAGACGCGTGCATTGTACGCTTCATTCACCAGCAGACCCAACTGCGGCCAGTCAACACTGGGCGTGTTTGTTGAACGCTCTCAAGGTTCAGCAGGAGCATGCACAGGCGGTGCATACGTGATCCTTGCGTGGTGCTTTCGCATCACCAGGTGGCAGCACTAGGCCTGTATCTGTGCCCCAGCCTGCAGGCCATTTTGGAAGAAGACGCGCGTTTCATCCAGTTTGTTTCCCATTTAACACTGCCCCAGCTTGCCTTGGTGAGGTGCACTGTTTTGGCTCTCAGTGCGGAACTAGTCTCATCAGAATAAAACGTGTTGGCATGCTTAACGTGGAGACCACTTTTGTACCATCCTCCTGTTTACCCTGGCCTTTTATTTTGTGTTAGAGTTTCTCCAAAAGAAGGAATGCGCACTGCGGGGGGTCTGGGTTATGGTTTTTTATGTTTAAGTTAGTACTAAGCCCTCCATGCGCTTTCAGGGTCCACTGGCAGTGATCCTGCAGGTGTGCATATCACGCTGAGCAGGTTACTTCTTTGCCCTGCTGTTGTAATAGCCTACTTTAGGCAAGATGAAAGGGAAGGAATGTTCCTGTAAATATTTGTGTTTTGATTTGGCACGTCGTAGACGTTGAACCAACGCTAACACAGTTGTAATACTTACATGCTATCTGTCAAGTATCCCCGCCCCCAATTCCAAAGATGCTACCGTAATAAAGGTGCGAAGAGTTTAACTTTGCATGAGAAAGCACTCGACCTACAATTATTTGTATGTATGTTGCAACGAGTTTCCCAAGAGTGGAGAGTTTCTCTTATAATGGAGACTTTGTAGGGTGATGCGAGGACTGTGTAAGGACATACTTCCGGCACTGCGATATACCCCTAAGGCAGCTGGAGGCCAGCACCAGCGACAGATCATATTGACGCACATCCATCGAGGGCGGTCAAGTCTTCTGAGGACAGTCATGAGGTCCATCTCGCCAGATCCAGGGACACGAGGAACGCCGCTGTCCAGAGGTTTCTTCAGAGACACGGCAGTGGCCACAAGGTCCTCCGGTCTGCAGCTCACGCATCGGCCTGCAAAGTCTCAGTCACGCCTTCCAAGGCCTGAGAGCTCGCGTGTTCCCGCCTTCCTTGATGTAACGGGCCACCACCGTCACCACCACTACCACTACTGCCACCACCGTCACTACCACTACCGCTACTGCCACCACCGTCATCACCACTACCGCTACTGCCACCACCGTCACCACCACTACCACTAATGCCACCACACCATCACTACCACCACAGTCACCACCGTCACCACCACCACCACCACTACTGTCACCACACCACCACCACCGCTACTGCCACCACACCATCACTACCACCACAGCCACCACCGTCACCACCGCCACTACCACTAATGCCACCACACCATCACCACCACCACCGCCACCACCGTCACCACCACTACTGCCACCACACCATCACTACCACCACCGCCACCACCGTCACCACCACCACTACCACTACTGCCACCACACCATCACTACCACCACCGCCATCACCGTCACCACCACTACCACTACTGCCACCACACCATCACTACCAGCACAGCCACCACCGTCACCACCACCACTACCACTACTGCCACCACACCATCACTACCACCACCGCCATCACCGTCACCACCACTACCACTACTGCCACCGCACCATCACTACCAGCACAGCCACCACCGTCACCACCACTACCACTACTGCCACCACATCATCATTACCACCACCGCCACCACCACCACCGTCACCACCACCACTACCACTACTGCCACCACACCATCACTACCACCACAGACACCACCGTCACCACCACCACCACTACTGCCACCACACCATCACTACCACCACCGCCACCACCGCCACTACCGTCACCACCGTCACCACCACTACCACTACTGCCAACCACACCATCACTACCAGTACCACCACCGCCACCACCATCACCACCACCACCACCATCACCATTACCACCACCAAAATCATACCATCGACGCTACCATCACCACCAATGCCACCACCACCACCACCATCACCACCACCAAAACCATACCATCACCACCACCATCACGAGGATAAGTTACAAACTCAGGGTGTCAAACGCACCTCTTGTGCTGAGAATATGCTTTATTTCGCGTCTGAGCAGGTTTGTCCATTTTTTTCCGGCTGCTTTTTAATTCCAGAATTAGCACCAACTTCTTTGTGTATGTCATTTGTAACCGTGACAAGATAATCCCTGCGCTCCGTTGTACTCTGCTCCATCTCTGCTATCGTAGCACACCAATCCCAGCATTCCTGCAGTGACCTCTCATCCAGTGGCAGAGGTCAACTTTCTGTCAAGGTCGACCAGCAGCTTGAGCATCTCAAAAGGAGCTCTAACTGCTTCACACTAGAGCGCGCCACCTGCTGTGCCTAGCAACGATGAAAATACAGCACCCGTAGTCGCATTTGATTGGTTCAAACTAAACATTGAATTAAACGGAAGTCATTCCACGGACTTGCAAGGTAAACGTGCTTCGAGCCATGGAGTTAACAGCAATAGAAGTGGCAGACATGCCGATTGTTTCCAAATTTCGAGAGAAAAAACTCATAGTTATGTGCTCTCATTACCATGGCAGATTGGATTGTATGTCATGATTTGATATCTGTAGTAATGTCGGCATTTATACCCGTGCCTGTAACGATGTAACAGACTGCACACATTTTGGGATTTCCTTGATCTTCCTTTATAACAGGTGATGGTTATCAATGTTAATCGACCCCAATGCTTTTATTTAGTCGTCTCTTCGATCAAGAGGGATAAAGTTGAATATAAAATCCTTTTGGGAAATGTACCCAAAGAGGGCCTCCAAAAATATATACTTTTAATGATAATGTGCTTTTATAGTCATAAAAAACAACCAATCAAAACTCCTAACCCTGCTGCGCTCCAGAGCAGATATGAAGTAGAGCACAACGGAACGCAGGAAATGTATTTATCTCAGGCAGAAGTGCTTGTAATTATTATATCATAGCGTATCCTTGTTGCCTCGCATGCCTGTGATTAAAGTTTAAGACGAAAACATGGATAAAATTACCGACGGAATCCAGTTTTTAATTTCGGGGGTGGGGGTGGGGGCGGGGGTGGGGGGTGGAGGGGGGGGGGGGGAGAGACTAAATAAATGAATTTCAAACCAGCGCCTTCCAGCTGTTTGCTTTGCTTTTTAAAAACTTGGAAAGAATGCACACACTATGAGCAGTGTCTACGTGGGTTTTCCCAGCGCTTGCATAGAAGTGCATTAGAAATATCTTATATCTGCTACGACTACATTCAGCTGCGTACATGTTATTCACACGATGATGATGAGTGGAACAGAGACAGCACGGCTTCCATAAGAGGAAACGTGTGGGGCAGTTGTTGATGCACTCCAGCAAAGTGGGCGATTTATTCCTACTTTCAACTACAGACAAGGCGTCGTACGCATGACTGAGGTCATGATCTTACCTTGTAAAAGCTAGGGTCTTCTTCCTTGCACGAAGCTGTTGAAAGAAGTAAACGGAGGAGGAGGAGGAGGAGGAGGAGGAGGAGGAGGAGGAGGAGGAGGAGGAGGAGGAGGAGGAGGAGGAGGAGGAGGAGGAGGAGGAGGAGGAGGAGGAGGAGGAGGAGGAGGAGGAGAGAGGAGGAGGAGGAGGAGGAGGAGGAGGAGGAGGAGGAGGAGGAGGAGGAGGAGGAGGAGGAGGGGGAGGGGGAGGAGGTGGAGGAGGAGGAGGATGGGGAGGGGGAGGGGGAGGGGGAGAGGAGGAGGAGGAGGAGGAGGAGGAAGAGGGGGAGGGGGAGAGGGAGGGGGAGGGGGAGGGAGAGGGGGGAGGAACAGGAGGAGCAGGTGAAGGAGCCAAAGATGGTCTGCTGCGAAGGACAAAAAAAGTTTGCGCATGACCAGCAGCCCAGTAGATTTGTCAACATGCCCCTGACATTACTAGCGTAGCATTATTTGCAAGTATGAAGGAGCAACGTTATTTCCGGGAGCATGACCTGAAAATACCACAGGCAAAAAAAAGAATAAACGTAGCCGATGTAGTAGTGATCGCATGTACGTGTATGAGCACGTACATACTTTCATAGATATGTGTACATGCGCATGCGCTCACAATTCTCTCTTTCTCTCTCTCTCTTTCTCTCTCTATCTCTCTCTTTCTCTCTCTCTGTCTCTCTGTCTCTGTCTCTCTCTCTCTCTCTCTCTCTCTCTCTCTCTCTCTCTCTCTCTCATTCACACACACCATACACACACATCTTCTAATTGCTTATTTCCTTGCATTTGTTTTGACCACATATAAATTATTCATATATCAGTCATACTCGTGCCTGAACATCATGCTGAAACATACTATGTTTTTCAAAGGAATGCATCTCCCCTTTGTCCTTCCCGCAAGATACACGTAGGAATGCAGTAATTGCCACACGACAAATATTCCCCTCGCCCATTTGTAAAACCTCCCCTCCGTGCAAGCGAGAGTGTAAGTAGCATCTGTATTCCTGCGTCCATTCCCGAGTCCGAGTCAGTTCACTCTGCGTGCGAGCGCACGGCTCGCTGTGTGCACGTCTGCGTGCACCGCACGTCAACGAATGCATCAGCACGCAAATGACATGTGCGTCCTCATGAGCTCATTCATCCACATGTCGCTCCCTGCCTCACCCACCCTTAGGCCACCCCGGCTGCCGTGGCGTTCCCTTGCTCGACACATGTTCCACCATGCCGAGGTCCCCGGTTTACTTAGCGAGACCTTTACTCCATACCAGGTTTTCCTGAACTATGAGTTTGTAATTCTTAGCAATCCTAAGTAATTCAAAAGACATATGCAATCTTTTTTCATGTGCTCGCTGTAATCACACACAACGTCTAATCAGTCAGAAAGTGCAACAGATCCGTTTCCTAAACCACACACTCTGCTTTTTCGTTCTAATGTTGATATCTGTGCGATTATAGCGATTACTTTCACATACTACCGGAAATGCCCTTTGGATTGCTTTGGACTCATATCCACAGTCTGGGAAACCGGCCTCAGATGCTTGCTTTTGCGTATGGTGGTCGCGCCACCCGAGTTCCTGGCGCCCCTAGCAAAGCTTCAGCCTTACCCCAACCTGGGGCGGCCAGGACGCATCTCGTTAGAGCGGGTTTGTTCAGGGGAAGCCTCTCTAGGAATGCGCACCCCACCCCCCCCCCCCCCCCCCCACCCCCCGCACCCCGTCTTTGATGGACTGTTTGGTCTGGCGTCAGAATGGAGTCCCCGTGTCAAAGCCTGCACGGCGCGCACGGGGCCCTGGGTCGCGGTGTCTGGAACGGGCGTGCAAACTTGCATGCCGCTCTGTGTGTGCTCGTCCGTCTGGAGCGTTGTTGGGACGGTTGCAAGCAGAAGGCTAGACATACTTATATATACTGGCAGATTTGCTTGTTACTTCGTCATTTCCATGATTGTTCTTAATTGATTTGTCAGTACGAAGGGACTTTCGCAAAGAAACGATTTGATGCGATAGTACGCACCAGCCAGTTTGTTTGCTCTCTCCAGAAGGTAATTGTGTGAGTCTGGTTCGTTGCTTATCCCGTCCAACTGTCGGTCAAATCGGCTATTCAACTCGTTTCCTTTGTGGAGCGGAAGATGCAGGGGATGTAGGTGGAGAGTAAGGGGGTGAAGGGTACGGGGTGGAAGGTGGGGTTGGAGGGCAGGGGTTGGAGGGCAGGGGTTAGGAGCTTGGGTGGCTGGAGGATGGGGAGCGAAGCAGAGGAGGCGGATGAGTAGGATACTGATTGAAGTAGGGTACATTTCTACTTGGCCAGCAATACGTCAGTCTGTGTGCGTATGCGTGTGTATGTGTGTGTGTATGTGTGTGTGTGTGTGTGCATGTGTGTGTGTGTGTGTTTGGGTGCGTGTGCGTGCGCACGAAATAAATGTATGTGTATCCGTGAGTGTGCATGTTTGTGTGTGGGCGTGCCTGTGCGTGTGCGCGCGTGTGCGCGTGTGTTTGTGTGCCTGCGTGTGTGTATGTGTGTGTATGTGTGTGTATACATATGTGTGTGTGTGTGTGTCTGTGTGTGTAGTCAGTTTGTGTCTGTGTTCAGAAATAGCTCTATTTGTGTGCGCGTGCGTGTGTGCACGTGTGAGTGCATGCGTGTGTGCGCGACCTTGTGTGTGAGTGTGTGCGCGCGCGCGCGTGCGAGTGTGTGTGTGAATGCGCGTGTGTATGCCTGTCTTTTCCTTGTCTTCTATGAAATTTCTTCTCATCGTCTGGGTATCGTTCCGACTGTGTATCTGTGATATATATTTTTTGTTATTTTGGTGGTTTTGTATATAATATGTGTATCTGCTTGTTTTAGATTATTTCTGCCTCTCTCTGTTTCTCTCTCTCTGTTTCTCTCTCTCTAGACTGTCTTTGTCTCTGTCTCTGTCTCTGTCTGTCTGTCTGTCTGTCTGTCTGTCTGTCTGTCTGTCTGTCTGTCTGTCTCTCTCTCTCTCTCTCTCTCTCTCTCTCTCTCAAACCAAAGTCATGGTTTTTCGTCGAGAAGGTCATCTGGCCAAGGGTGAAAAGTGGGTTCTGGATGGTATGCAACCGAAAGTTGTGAATCGTTATAGGTATCTGGGATACATGATTTCCACTAAGCTTTCAATATCAGTGGCCCTAGAACATCAAACTGTCAGAGCGAAGCATAAGGTAGTCCAGCTGCTTAATACCATGCGGAACCTGCACAGTCTGAACACTTTTATCTTTTTTAAACTGTTTGATGCTCAGGTGACACCAGCACTTGTGTGTGGTTCTGAGATATGGGGGCTGTCAAAGAGAGTTGACATTGAAACAACGCACATGTTTGCATGCAAGCGTTTTCTAAATATAGATGTTAGATCGCTCAATGCTATGGTATATGGTGAAACTGGTCGATATCCCCTAACTATAGATGCGTTCTTAAGGGCTATTAAGTATTGGTTCAAGCTTGGTAAAATGCCAACAGATAGGCTGCCCAAACAAGTCTATCTCATGCTGTGCAATGCGGACTTGTCGCCAGAATTTAACTGGGCTAAAGCTATTGAAGAATTTTTGGCAAGGATGGGATTTTACTTTATCTGGGTAAATGGGGGATGTACGAACGAGAAAAGCTTCTTGAAATCGCTTCAGCAAAGACTAAGAGATTGTTTCAGACAGGAGTGGAGTGACAAAATCAACAGGAGCGAACGTTTTATGGTTTATAGAACATTTAAGTTGTCCTTTGAATGCGAAAGCTACCTTAATGGCATTAACATAAAGAAATTTAGAGACGCGTTTATAAGATTCAGGTTGGGAGTAAATGTCTTACATATTAATCAACGATACAATAGAAATAGTGAAATATCCTGCCCATTTTGCGCTGATGTGGAGGAAAATGAGAAGCATTTTCTAATTCATTGTCCAGCATATAACAACTTGAGAATTAAATACATAGCCAAGTATATCATCCCAGAACGAATGGGATGTCGTTATTTGATCGATGGAATGGATCCATGGAAGAACAGAGATGTAGCCATGTACGTGTTTTATGCCATGAATCTTCGAAACCTGTTGACTAGTGAAGAATAGATGTCTGCACAGATTCGGAGCCATGGGCCCAGGACCATTAGTGTTAGCAGGGTCGTTAAGACGTTGTGCAAATACGCAAGAGTCACGACACGGAAACATGGCGCAAGCTTATTTTATCGCAAATACACATTGAGTATTTCATGTTCAACCACCGCCTGGCATTGGCTCGTATTCTCGTATTAACGATTGTATCCCTTAATAGCTATTTTAATCACGGCATCGACTGTCACTTGTACCTAAGGTTGACATGTCAGAAAGATGTACAGAAACGTCGAATACAGCAAACATAGAAAACCCTATTTTAAGATATGTACATAACCTTTGTTTTATGTTTTACCGTTGCCTGCAGACTGACCATGGGATCATGTTCTGGAATCGGATAGCTAGTAGCAGATCCGTACTGTAACAACAATTTTTACCTAACTTTTTTCTCCTGTTACATCCTGGATGGAAAGGACTTGGATGATGTGTCTATCTGCAGATGATGGTTAACGTATAGAGTTTTCATGTTATTATGATGGCGCAACCACAATCCTATTCAACCCAAGGTTTAATCCTTGGCTCTGTGATGTATTGATTTTATATATGTATATAAATTGCAAGTTATATTTCCTTTCTTGACGGGTCGTCGGCCGCAATAAAGCAATCAATCTCTCTCTCTCTCTCTCTCTCTCTCTCTCTCTCTCTCTCTCTCTCTCTCTCTCTCTCTCGCAATGGCTGACCGTCGCGCTGCTTGAACCGCAACACCACCACAGTGAGTAGTGGAATAGCTGGGGCTTGTGCGTCCAGGAGCGTCACTGATCTCGCTGCATCTCTCTCATGTTCTGCCGAAGGCCCGAATGATCCGGAGACAGCCTACAAGAGGGCCTGCCTGGCATCACCAACAAAAGCCCCTGACAACACCCGACCTGCAGTTCGTCGAAGATCAGCTGTTCGCCATCGTGGCAAGAATGCTGATGTAAACAAGACCGAAAGAAGTAGAACGCCGCCGACACGTCAGCAAAATGCACTGGCTGCACGCAAAACTTGAACTTTTCAATTGACTGTGTTTACTCTCCCGTGCGTGTTCCGTGAACCGAAACTGGCTGTTAGTTTTATTGACCCGCTTGTACATTATGTGTTTTCGATCGCGTTCTTCCGCATGTAACAGGTCAGAGGCCTGAACGTTAAAATTGTTCAGTTCAGTTCCTCTCTCTCTCTCTCTCTCTCTCTCTCTCTCTCTCTCTCTCTCTCTCTCTCTCTCTCTCTCTCAACAAATAAAACACACACTCTCTCTACATCCACCTTTCCGCTCTATTGCCTGCTGGCCTGACTGCCTGTCTGTGTATCTTCAGTTCTGCCTGCTTGCATGTTCCTTTACAGGTGCTTGCATGTACGTTGATGATGAGTGGAGCCGAGCCTTGTCGTTGCTCATCCAGCAAGCTTGCCAC
>JAWQFJ010016647.1:85000-117500 GCA_034096865.1 Theodoxus fluviatilis | reverse complement strand
GCGAGTGACGTCTACCAACATCCAGGGACATCCCTTAGCGTGCGTTCCCATTGCTGTGCTGCAAGATGGTTCGACACTGCTCCTGGGGAAAATGCAACAGCGATTCAAGATACAAGCACAAAGACCACATGAAAGGAGTATTTTTTATAACGGTGCCCGACCCACTTGTTGAATCGGAGAAATTCAATCGATGGGTGCATTTGTGCGGGCGACTACACTTCAAAGTAAAGCCAAGCAGCTCCTAGGCACGATGGAGACAGTTCATTTGTTCAAAGCATATCGTTGGTAGCAATGGACCTATAGAAATGAATCCGGATCCACTCCCTGCTCATTACACGGAACAGCAGGTGAGTTTTTATTATGATAGATCGCAATTAGGAGCTCCGCATCACACGGACTGGAAGATTTATCATGCCTCCGTGCCGAACAGAGCGTTTTCGGCGTTCTTTCATTCCTTCAGCTGTTCACAACGCGGACAGACTATGGATATAGCTACAGGGTTAAAGAGTAAAGCAACGGATATGCATTATTGCATACATAAGGCTAAGCTACACGAATGATTTCGGTGGGGGTTATAATATATTAATTATTGTGTGATGAGCGGGAGTCTGCGAGAGATCGACCCTACAGTCATGACAAGACGTATATATATATATATATATATATATATATATATATATATATATATATATATATATATATATACGTACGCCTCTGCAGTTGTGACTGTTCTGTGTTTAATCTGTTTAATTTTAATTGGTATCCACTTCACGTCTTATTCACTAGAAAACTGGACACTCGTCTGAGATCGAGAACAGGAAAAAGTATATATAATTCAATAAACAACTTCATGGTGGAATAATAAATAAGTTTAGGGTAATTCACGTGTAAACAAATCGTTTTAGTGTTGTCAATTTTAGCAGCAGTACAGAACTAATTTAATCTATCGTTTTGCCCGGCTTGATAACGCTCTGCACTAAAGACGCGCGTTCCACCATATATAGCTCCCCGCTCACTCTCCACTCCAGAGAGTTTATAGCACTGTTACTTGTATTAGAACAAACTCTGCCCTGGAGATACCGGGAGCGAGAATTCATGCGGGTGAGATTCAAATCACCAAGTTGACAAGTACTTAAAGTAGCTTTCAAAAGTGTTGTCCTTACCAGTGAAGGTTAGTACTGCGTATTCAATTAATTTGCAAGTAAATGTATGTGGCTATGAGTGTGTCATGCTCGGTAAATCGTATTTTTGAGCTGCATATATATTATATCATGCGTGCCCGTTTTCCAGATCATCCATTCAGTTGATTATTTACACTACTACGCAAGCTGCAAATTTGAATTCACTTCTTCGGTTAACTGAATTGCTAAATTCTATACGAGAAGTATCGGTGATTGCGATGTTGGCTTATTTCAGTGTTAAAAGGCTGGAGTTAGTCAACTATGGGATTCCATTGCCGAGAAAAGCACTGAATATGTACGTTGCTCTTGCAAAAACGCAGTTTCAATTAAGTTTTTATTATCACGTACGTCACCAGTGATGCGCACGTGCGTGCGTGACAACCACTCGCACTGGGTAAGATGTCTTTGCGAGGCTTTGTGTGAACAAACGCCATTTGCACACGTCTTCTCCGATCGAATGCTGTCCCCGGAAGTAGT
This sequence comes from Theodoxus fluviatilis, assembly GCA_034096865.1. Lineage (NCBI taxonomy): Eukaryota > Metazoa > Mollusca > Gastropoda > Cycloneritida > Neritidae > Theodoxus > Theodoxus fluviatilis. The sequence goes on along the minus strand of JAWQFJ010016647.1, from coordinate 115,842 downwards.
GCCGCCGCCGGAAAGTACCGAACGTGACGTCACGCCGAAGTGAACGTGGGCTTACAGACGCTACGCTATGCGATCGCCGTAGTTTGACTGTTTCCGAGAGTTACGTCCCTTCGTGATGCGGTCGCTTCTGTGTATCGGTCCGAAAGTTTAGTTGAATTTGTATGGTTTTTGGCGACCCATGTGTCTCAAAATTGAGTAGAAGTATTTTGAGCGTATTAGGATATCGAAACATCGCATCAGTTTCAATGTTGTTTTCTGGCCAAACATAGTATACTATGATCATTGAATGACCACCTATCAGATCTAAACTCGTTGTCTTCATTTGCCTGTCGGATAAGTCTTGGCAGTTTAAACACTAGAGCAGTCATCAGTTTATTGTCAATTTGAGAGACTCACTGGCTCATAAAATAGGTAGCTAGAGCATAATCGCTCCAAGCATTGATTTCGCCTGCCAGCCAACCAAAACAAGGGACGCAACTCTAAATCTCGTCTTGCTTAAAATCGCGGAGTGACGCTTCTTTATGTCTATGTAACGTATGTTCTTTGGACGAAGCAAACATCAAACTACGGCGATTTGACGCAAGTACGAGTTGCATATTTGGTGGTATTGCGGTATATTTGTGGGTATTGCGGGGTATTGCGGGGTATTGCGGTCAATAGTAGTACCGTCAAAGATGTATGTTGAATGCATCAATAGTTCTCTCGAGAGGTTGCGGGTTCGAACCCGATCTTTTTTTGTTGTTGTGCCAAAACCTGGAGGTTCAGCGCCAGCGGTTTTTATCGATCTGCTGTGTGTGTCGATGCGATGGATTCATCGACTGCGGACATTGCGACAGTGATACGGCCGCAACTGTACGACGGCAAAGCATCGTGGGAAGCGTACCACATTCAGTTCGAGGTGGTAGCAAAGATGAATGGCTGGAATGAGGAGGAGAAAGCCAACTTTCTCATTCTCAGCCTGACGGGACAAGTGCTGACAGTCCTCGAAACCTTGCCACCCGAAGACAGAAACGACTACAATGCCCTTGCACAGGCTCTAAGTGAAAGATTTCAAGTCATCTGGAACTCGGACCAGGCACGGGCACTGCTCTTCGCCAGAAAGAGCGAGGAGGGCGAGTCTCTCCCTCAACTAGCAGCTGACATCGTGCAACTGGTGATGCGGAGTTTCCTCACCTGCAACAGGGAAGGAATCGACGACCTGGCTCAAGATAAGTTCATAGATGCCCTCGTCGACGACAAAGTCAAACGTCAGGTGCAGATACTGGCTCTAAGCACTCTGAGGGAGACAGTGAACACTGTTCTTTGCGTCGAAGCAATCTTCCAGCGTGAGCAAGAGACCCAGCTTCAGAGAATCAGAGCCACCGACAGCCAGGAGAAATCAAACAGTGACAGCTTTGCCCTGCTTGCCAAGTTAATACAGCTGATGGAGGAGTATTTGGTAAAGATCAGAAACCTTTCCTCTCGTCGGGAGGGACAGCGTGGACATATCAAGTGTTACAACTGCAATAAGACAGGCCACATTGCTCGCCACTGTCCACAGAGGAAGGAGAAGGCCACCACCACCCAGGAAAACTCCACCCTGCACCGGCTCAAGAGCGTGCGCGTCGACCGAGCAGGACCATCGATCGAGGTTCACATCGATGGCAACCATTACCAGGCGCTGATCGACTCAGGAGCGACCGTTTCTGTGATAAAGACTGGTCTGTGCCCCTTCAAGAGGATGGAGGAATCGGCGATGGTGCTCACTGACGTCAGAAACAGACCGATCCCTGTGCACGGTCGTGACAGTGAAGATAAAGGCCGGTGAGCTTGTTATTTCTCACCCCATCGTGATCGCCGATGTAGAAGATGACGTCATCCTGGGGACAGATTTTCTGCAGGAGCATTGCTGCGTGATAGACTGGAGACGGTCCCTCCTGCTGATTGATGAGCACCACGTGCAGTTGAAGGGTCTTGTGGGTGAAGGAAATGCTTCACCGCGGCCTTCGGGAGCGTTGAGGCGGATCACCACTCAAGAGACGCCTCTGGCAGCCGCACAGAGACAGGACCCTGACCTGCAACCCAACATCCGCTGGGTGGAAGACAAGCCTGTTCGCCCACCCTGGAGGAAGGTCGCCGTTGCCAGCCCTGTCAACAAGGCGTACTGGATCCAGTGGGATGCCCTGCAGCTGACGGATGGAGCGCTGTACAGAAAATGGATGGACAAGAAGGAAGAAACCTGCCGCCTTCTCCCTGTTCTGCCGAGAGCCATGCAGGAGGAAGCGCTAAGACAGCTACATGACGACCCAGCAGCTGGTTACCTCGGAAGGCGGAAGACGGCGCTGTGCCATCTGTGCCTCACAGACAAGACCCCGCAGTCATCGTAGTGGCCCTAGCAAGACTGAGAGTTCTGCAGTGGTTACCAGACCATTGGTGGATACCCCCCGTGACGTGCCCCAGTGTGTGGAGCCGCTCCAGGGTACGCTGCAGGCAGTGCGAAAGTCCGCAAGGACACACCTGCAGCGGAACGTGGACGGAATAAAGTCTGGTTACGACCGCAAGGCTGATCACCACACCTCTCCTGATGGCACTGCACTGTGGTTCTCCAACCCACGGGCTGAGAAGGGATGCACCACCAAGCTGGCCCGGTGTCGCAGGATATTTCGGAACCGGACAAATCGGAACCATTCCGATTTATCCTGGCCCTGGGGAAAGGATATTTCGGAACCATTCCGATTTATCCTGGCTCTGGTGGCAGGATTTTTCGGAACCACCAGGATATTTCGGAACCGTCTAGAAGGTCGTTAGCCCACAACTCACTGTACTCCAGCGCGTGAGTTTTCCCACGCCTGTGGCAAACAAGTGTTCTGTTGCATTTTCCTTCCCTCACACACACACACACACACACACACACACACACACACACACGCACGCACGCACGCACGCACGCATGCACACGCTCAGACACACACACTCAGACACACGCACACGCACGCACTCACACACACACACCCGCGCGCACACACACACGTATACACACGCACGCACGCGCACGCATACACACACGCGCGCTCACACACGCACGCACACATACATACGCACGCACACACACAGACACCTCCCCCCATACCCACCCACCGACACACACACACGCGCGCGTGCGCGCGCACACACATACACACACACACGCACACACACACTCACACGCACATGCACACACACATACATACATACATACACACACACACACTTTTTTTTTAGTTTACGACTTTTTCTAAACAGATTGTGAAGAGTTTCTCACACTTTGCTGAGGTTGTGCAATAAAAACCGCTGGCGCTGAACCTCCAGGTTTTGGCATTTAAAATTTTAAAAAACATTGGGTTGAACCCGCAACTTCTCCAGAAAAGAGGGGTAAATAAAGAATCTATCTCTCTCTCTCTCTCTCTCTCTCTCTCTCTCTCTCTCTCCCCCCCCCCCTGTCCTCCCTTCCCTTATCTCCCAGCTGCCATAGCCGCCGCTCCTCTCCCGTTCCTGTAGCCAGGCTGGGGCATCTGGCTGGCATTGTTCTGTCCAAGATGTAAGTTTTGATCACGTCACACATTTTGCATTTCGATATTCAGTCTGATTGGATCTCTTGGGCGGAAGCGAAAGGGATCCATGGGAAATACTCTCTAACGCATGCAAGCACTATATATGCAATGTCCATGTTAGAAAACGCCAGTGAGAGCGCCACGAAATAGCTTGTGAGAAGCTGAGAGAGCTAATACGGCTGAGGGAGCCGAGCGTCACGGGTGGTCGCTGTGAAGCGCACTCGCCGTTGCTGTACGCTATTGCCATATCCTGGAATAAACATCCTTGTAAGGAACCATCACGAGACGTCGGAGTGGAGTCTGGAGGTACTGGAAAAGTTAGTGACAAGTGTTCATAACCCTGGTTTCCAGTTTCCCGTTGCACGTGGTTGTTTTGCAACGTTGGTAGCCGAGACAAGTGGTCCTTAGGCTTCTTCACGACACTGGTTGTCGGAATTTCCACGTAACAGTTTACTCAGGCTAGTTTCACGCTTTGTGGCGCAATAGCGCGTCAGCGTACATCAAACCTTCTAGATGGAGACTATATCCAGTGATTCCAGCAAACAGAAGGCCAGTGTTTCAACAACAACATCTTCTACACAGTCTACTTCTTCAAGCGACCAGATGGACACAGGAGATTCAGAGTACGTAACTTCTGACGATGATTCCTTGGAGGACTTTGACAAACAGGCTACCCAGACCCAGAAGTGCTATGATGGTAGAAAACAATGGAATGGCACCATCAGGGCCCCCCTCCCTTCTGATGAATGGACACGCAGAGTGGAGCAAACAAGGAAGTTCCTACTTGATGGTATCCTCCCCACCTTCAGCGACCGGAAGGCCAAGAACAAATTCATTTTCCAAGCACGCCACAAGTATTTCTTGAATGGAAACAGGTTGATGTTCAAGAAGAGTGGGAAGGATCTGGCGGTAGTGGCCGACCCGAAGGAGCAGCTGACCATCATCCAGTGCATCCACAGTGGCATTGGCACATCCAAAGAATCAAAAGCGCTTGGTGGCCACCTGGGTTGGAACACCGTGGCAAATCACCTCTCCACCAGATACTTTTGGCCGCGTATCACACAAGACGTCAAGAAGTACATCAAATCCTGTACAGAGTGTCAGCGCAACAAGGTGAGCAATTTGGAGAAGGGAAAGCAGACTCTGCAACCCATCCCTGTTCCTCAAGGAGTGTGGCAGCAAATTGGCATCGATCTCATGGGCCCCTTCCCTGAGAGTCCAGAAGGCCATCTGTATGTGTTCACTGCCATTGATTACTTCTCCAAGTGGGTAGAACTGTTCGCCCTGAAGAACAAAACTGCTGAATCTGTTGGAAACTGCCTCTTCTCATTAATGTGCAGGTATGGCCCCAGCAAAATACACATCACAGATCAGGGCAGAGAATTCTGCAATGCAGTGTCTGACCGTCTGTATGGCCTTACTGGCCTGCATCACCGTATCACAGGGGCATACCATCCACAGGCCAATGGACTTTGTGAACGCCAGAATGCCAGCACCCTTACAGCTCTGAGGAAATCAGTCCAAGACCAACCCAGTGACTGGTATAAACTTCTTGACGCCATAGCCTACTCCTTCAGAGCGTCCAGAAGACGGGCAACAGGTAGATCTCCCTTTGAGATAATGTTTGGACGCAAGATGACGCTGCCTGTTGATCTACTGCACAACAAACCTGAGGGGGATGACATCTCAGAAGAGGAGGCGCGCAACCTGGAGAAGCAACTTGAATCTGAACAAGAGGAAGTCAGCCAAGAGGAGATTTTCGAGTCAGCAAAGGCCATGCGTAAAGAAATGTTCAAAACTGTGTCCCAGAACATTGCCAAGGAGCAGAGCGTCCAGAAGGACTATTTTGATAGAAGACACCAGGCAGGCAAGCCTCTTGAAATTGGTACCAAGGTAATGAAGCGGAACATGATGCACAGTGGAAGGAAGGGTGGCAAAATGGACTACCTTTTCATGGGGCCTTACACAATCGCGTCTGTGGATGCCAAGAAATCTAGATACACGCTGATGACTGAAGAGGGTAAGGTACTTGCCCGACAGGTGAATGCAAGCAACCTGAAATTGTACCACAACCCACAAGAAGAGTTCCCCCATCTGGACATTCCAGACGCACCAGCCAACTACAAATCACGTCAACCCAAGAAGAGACCTGCTTCAATGTTTGCCTCTTCTGAGAAATCCGCTCCAGCCTTTTCTCAAGAATCTGCACCAGACTCGGCACCCCTCTCATCACAAGAATCGGCGACTGCTTCTCAAACCTCAGAGCGCACAGAAGGCCAATGTGAAGCAACTGCCCCATCAAAACCCAGGCGCTCCAAGAAGGTCTCATTTGCTCCATGCACAGAAGTTGCCACCAAGGAAGCCGACTGGATCAAAGTGATCCCCCCACCTGGGCCTGCTGGACGTATGGAGTTTGATGACGAGGAGAATGTGGACATGTGCATTGTGATTGGCTGCACAGATTCTACTGAGTACTCCTTCAACCCCTGCACGACCGTTGCTGAGAGGAGAGTCCTCTGTGAAAGAATGGGAGGCCTGAGCGCCCAGAAGATCAAGTACGGCTGGAAGGTGAATGGGCACAAGATTACTGAAACTCTGGTCACCAGGAAGGTGCAAGGGGATGGGAACTGCCTCTTCCGTGCGTTGGCCTACCTGATATCTGGTGACGAAGAAGACCACCTGATGGTCAGAGCTGTCATTACAGAAGCGATTGCCAAGGCAGGCCCAGGTTCAGTGATCCAGCAATTCATTGGGCGGGAGCCCGTCTGTAAGTACATTCTGCGCACGAATATGCCACGGTCTTCAGTGTGGGGAACAGAAGTTGAAATATTCACGGCTGCCCAGATTCTGCAGATGGATATTTACACCTACACATTTGGGCAAGGCACATCACCCGACCAGGACAAACTCTCCTGGGGTAGATTCCCCTATGTGTCTCCTGCAATGGTGGAGGAACAAAAAGTCGCACAGAAGGCCGCTGCAGAGGAGTCGAAGAAATCAGTGGACCAGCGCAAACCATACAAGTTCATCAAGGACCAGCCTACATCGTGCGCACTTTATCTGGACAACAGCACCCGGTGCCACTATGCACCAGTGGTTGGATTCAGATGAACGAGATGAACGAGTTTACTTTTGAACTTGTTTTTACTTGTTTACTTTGCATGGATGAACAGCAACAAACTCAAGCTCAATACAGATAAAACTGAAGTTATGCCTGTTGGGGCACGGTCAAGTCTTGGGCTTATCGAGAGTGTTTCCACTGTAATTGGGGGTAGCTCTATTCCATTCCAGAGCTCTGTTAGGTACCTCAGGTGTTCAGATTGACCAGACATTGTCGATGCGTAAACAGATCAGCAGTACTTGCAGTGCCTGTGTTCTTGAACTACGCCGCATTGCATCCATTCGTCAATATCTTTCTGACACTGCGTGTGTTAGACTGGTCACTGCCAGGGTCACTTCAAGGCTGCATTATTGTAATTCAGTTTTGGCGGGTCTTCCAGCAGAACAATTGAACCGTCTGCAGCGCGGTCAAAACAGTGCAGCACGTCTCGTGCTGAGGAAGGGAAAACGCGATCATGTGACACCCATGCTTAGGCATCTACACTGGCTTCCCGTGAAATTCCGCTGCCAGTACAAAAGTGCTGTTTTGGCCTACCGTCATTTTGATGGTACTCTTCCTGTGTATCTTTCGGCATCCCTTCGCACATATCGTCGACGGACAGGCGCTTGGCCGGCAAGTTTCTGTATCTGACATTTTTCTTCTTCTTCTATCAAGTCGCACTGCTCTGCAATCACATTGTCAATCAACCAGTCAACCATGCGTGTATCGCCGCTGAGAATGATTCAGTTTCACCGCCGCCCGCTCGTGTTACGTACGACAGAGAGAAACTTCTGTCACTTCTGGGTGCGCCCTGCCAGTGTGTGGCGCACTGCGTCGTTGTGGATTACACGGTCGACTTCCGTGTTCGTCTAAGAAGAAAAATCAACGACCGTTGAGAGGTGGGCGGCGCCGATATCAGCAAGGTAGGCCTATTCCTGTGATCGCCTCTTCCTGTGATCGTGGCCTATGTACCGTTCGACCCAGAAACTTGCGATCGTCCGTTTTGACCCTTGACCTACACGGTAATGACCGGTACTCTGCGAATCGTGACAACCTCACCCATGTCCCTACTGTCTCTGCGCTTCCCCCTGATGTCGCTCCGCTGCTGCTCCCTGATGTCGCTCCGCTGCTGCCCCCTGATGTCGCTCCGCTGCTGCCCCCTGATGTCGCTCCGCTGCTGCCCCCGATGTGTCTCCGCTGCTGCCCCCTGATGTGTCTCCGCGGCTGCCCCATGATGTGCCTCCGCTGCTGCCCCCTGATGTCGCTCCGCTGCTGCCCCCTGATGTCGCTCCGCTGCTGCCCCCGATGTGTCTCCGCTGCTGCCCCCTGATGTGTCTCCGCGGCTGCCCCATGATGTCGCTCCGCTGCTGCCCCCTGATGTCGCTCCGCTGCTGCCCCCGATGTGTCTCCGCTGCTGCCCCCTGATGTGTCTCCGCGGCTGCCCCCTGATGTGGCTCCGCTGCTGCCCCCTGATGTGTCTCCGCTGCTGCACCCTGACGTGTCTCCGCTGCTGCCCCCTGATGTGTCTCCGCTGCTGCCCCCTGATGTGCCTCCGCTGCTGCCCCCTGATGTGCCTCCGCTGCTGCCCCCTGATGTGTCTCCGCTGCTGCCCCCTGATGTGTCTCCGCTGCTGCTCCCTGATGTGCCTCCGCTGCTGCCTCCTGATGTGCCTCCGCTGCTGCCCCCTGATGTGTCTCCGCTGCTGCGTCTCCGCTGCTCCCCCCTGGTGTGTCTCTGCTGCTACCCCCTGATGTGTCTCCGGCGCTGCCCTCTGACGTCTCTCTGTTGTCGCCCTTCGATGTCACTACAGTGGGCGCTATGACGCTGCCCCCTGATGTCGACCCAGCGCTGGCAACTGACGTCACTTCCGCGCTGCCCTTTGATGTCTCTCCGGCGCTGCCTTCCGATGTCTCTCCGGCGCTGCCTCCGGATGGTGTTTACACTGACTTTGCACAGTCACACACCTCCCCTCTCCACCCTGGACTGTTTGACGCTTTCAATTCGCCTTCGCCCACACGAGCTGCATGTGGGGCGTGGTCACTCAATGACTCTGGAATCAGCAATGTGACCCGCTCAAAGGACCTTCGCCTCTGTCATTTGAACTCTCAGTCCGTTGTGAAATCAGGCAAACCAGAAGCTATCTCTGACTTTATTGTAGAACAAGACTTAGATGTTATGTTTTTAACAGAAACGTGGCTAAGTGACTCTGGACATGAAGCAACATGCCAAATGCTAACGCCCGCTGGATACTGTTTGAGGTCATGCCCCCGATCCTCCAGAGGTGGTGGGATCGCTGTTGTTTTCAGGCAGTCATTAGAACCCCATGTAACTTTCAGAACCTTTGTTCCCTCAACAATCTTGCTCCTTCCTATCTGTCTACCTCTCTCAAACTCTGTAAACCTGTCCGATCACTCCGCTCTTCTCTAGACACTCTCAGACTCGACATCCCGCCACAAAGACTCACAACCGTAGGCGGGCGCTCCTTCACATTCCAAGCGCCCACCCAATGGAACGAACTACCTCTCAGCCTTCGTCAGAAACCAACCTTAGCTTCTTTCAAATCCAGCCTAAAAACCTTCCTTTTTCCCAAAACGGAGAAAGAGTAAACTCCACCATATCATCCATCACACTGATGCAATGCAAACCTGGTACCAAAGCAAGCCATGTACGTTAGTATATATTGTAATTATTATCTTATGTTATGTGTATATGTGTTTGATTGTTGTGTGCACATTTGCACCTGCCATAATGTTTTGTATTAGGGTGTGTATTCTTTCTTTATGAGTGTGAATGTGTGTGCGTGCGCCTTGAGTCGCCTAAGTGGTGAGATATGTGCGCGTTATTAATGATCGTATTATTATGATTATGATGATGATGATGATTATTATTATTATTATTATTATTATTATTATTATTATTATTATTATTATTATTATTATTATTATTATTATTATTATCATTATTATTATCATTATTATTATTATTATTATTATTATTATTATTATTATTATTATTATTATATCAACCATCCCGTTCTCTCCGTTCAGCAAATGATAAGCTTCTAAAAATTCCAAAACGTAGTGCAAAATCTTTTGGTGAGCGTAGTTTTAGTTTCTGTCTGGAACTCGCTGCCGACTGGCCTGCGTGACGCACCCACGTTACCTATTTTTAAGTCGCAACTGAAGACTCACATGTTTCGACTGGCTTTTGCTTGATTGTAGGTTTTTTTCTCATGATCATGTATGTTGTTGTATCCATTCTCAGGTCTGTAAGTTGTATTATGTGTTGTATTATGTTGGTAAGCTTGCTGATGAATGTCTGCGTGTGAATGTGGTTATGTCAGCGCATTGAGTTGTACAGAAGCGCGCTATACAAATGCTATGCATTATTATTATTATTATTATTATTATTATTATTATTATTATTAAACTCATGAAAGCCAGCCTACTTTGAATGAATTAGCCCATTAGAGAGAGAGAGAGAGAGAGAGAGAGAGAGAGAGAGAGAGAGAGAGAGAGAGAGAGAGAGAGAGAGAGGGAGGGGGGAGTGATTTGATCTTGGCCTAAAACAAAGCTTGGCCATAATGGACATACATCAGGTTAAAACATTCTGATATTCATATGTACAGGAAAGTTAAAATAGATATTATATTACGGCCATCGAAATGGCATGAATAGCATATTCATACATCGTCGCAGGTATGACCTTATGGTAGCTCACCGCCTCGGTATCAGAAACAATTCTATACCAGTTGGTAGAGAGAGAGAGAGAGAGAGAGAGAGAGAGAGAGAGAGAGAGAGTTAGAGTTAATATGTATAACCGTATACACAAATGTGACAAGGTGACTTAGAATCAAGAAGGAGTTTAACAACAGGTTCTGTAAAAATCTTTATGTATTATTACTCGTACTTAAAAAGCAGTCTGTAGCTGCTTGAGCATTTTTAATAAAACAACATACATTAAACATCGTTTGGTCAAGGTAAATTGTTCTTTGTTAGCGTAATAGTTTGTTTCACTCTGATTTGAAACCTTCTAGAAACTCAGAAAATCATACGAAAGCATCTAGAAGGTGGTTCCGAAATATCCTGGTGGTTCCGAAATATCCTTTCACCAGGGCCAGGATAAATCGGAATGGTTCCGAAATATCCTAGGATTTTTCGGAACCGGTTCCGATTAATCCTGGTTCCGAAATATTCTACGACACCGGCCACAGGCAGGACGTTACGTGGACTACGCCCGTCTCTGGAGGTACCAGGGAGACCTACCGCCGGAATGGTGGCAGTCACCACGGCGCCACCCTGATCCAATCGATAACGACCAGCCCACAGGGAGAGACGCTGTATCAGGGCCTTGCTCGGAAGACGAGAGTGAGGATGGAGCGACCCCTGAGGACGTACAGACATACACGCGGCGAGGGCGGCGTGTAATGCGCCCATCTCGCTTCCTGTGAGGAGTTCTGTACTTTTCAGTGACAGTGTGAACAGTGGTCTTGCAGACATTGACCCCATGGACTGGGCAGAAGCTACCGCAAGGAAGCTTACGCCCATGTGTCAGGTCTTGCATCTATGCCCCTCACTCTCTAATTCATGGACTACCTGGACTGCGAATTGACTTTTCTCTGTATTTTGTTGTTGTTGTTGATGTTAATGTTGTTGCTAGCTGCGTATTTTTGAGGTGTTAGTTCATGATGTTTTGTAAATTTAATTGTGGAGTTGTACATGTAGTGAGACCAACGAGGTCGTTTCGGTCTTTAGGGGAGGAGCTATGTTGTGAAGATTCTAGATCGTTGCGGCACGGTCGGTTTGCTTATATGGGTCGGGTCATTTACAGCTTAATATGTCGTGAAGGTTCTAGATCGTCGCAGCACGGTCGGTTTTTTGGTATCGGTCAGGTCATTGCCCTGGCGTGCGATAGTCAGGCTAAAATTATCTTGTTGTGTCACGTGACGTCAGTTGATTTCCAGCTCGAACGAGATACTATTCGAGCAGCTTCATTCAGGAAAGATCTGGAACCTGAGATTAAGTATATAAGGCGCGACAAAGCGAGACACGAGGAGACACGAGCAGCAGATGCGACAGAGTTAAGGTGAGAGCTTAACTTTGTAAAGAGTGAGTCCTCTGCGGCACTGCGCATAGAGTGAAGTTGTCACGATGATTACTGTTTGCTGATTTTCACCGCTGTGTAGTGATCAGTGCGTGAATAAAGTTTATCGAAAACGACCACCAGCGTTTGTAACTTCGACTTCCCAGCGCAAGCTAGGAGAACCCCCGTACAACATGATATTGCAAGAGATGAGTGTAACATGTATCTAACTTGGATGAAAAATGATTATGATCAATTTCTCCTCCTCGTCCTCCTCGTCCTCCTCCTCGTCGTCGTCGTCCTCCTCCTCGTCGTCGTCGTCGTCGTCCTCCTCCTCGTCGTCGTCGTCCTCCTTCTCGTCGACGCCGTCCTCCTCCTCCTTCCCCTCCTCCTCCTCCTCCTCCTCCTACTCCCCCCCCCTCCCCCTCCCTCCCCCCTTCCTCTTCTCCTCCCCCTCCATAATCATTATCATCATCATCATTATCGTCGTCGTCGTCTTACTGAATAAGGCAACAGATAACAACACCTGGGTCTTTGAACAACTCTTCACTGTACCTCCTCGTCCGCGGTTTTCTGTTCGATCCTCCACTGACACCTGAGAATACATTCATGAAGTGAAAGGCAGGGATACTGACACCATTTTCACTCTCTCAGAAACATACTCACCAGACGATGACAGGGCCGCATCAGAGCTGTATTAATATGTACAGTCCGCCTTCACAACTATCCAGTTTCACTCTGACTAGGACATTTTATCCGGTTATGCCACCGCAAGACCCACAAGCGATGGAAAGTGAGCGATTTCATTCATACAGAACTCTGAATGTCGACAGTGTGCAAACGAGGCGCGTTTCTCACAACACGATATGTAAGTTTCAAAGGGAATTGGAAGGATGCCTGCTTTCTTTCTTTCTTTCGTGATCACTGTAATCATGCAGGAGGCGGTATGATCATTGGGACCAAAACGCAGGCGGTGACTGATTTTTGGAAACAGATGTATTACAAGAACTGACTGCTTGGATGCTGCGAATGATTGTAGCGATCATTCACAAGACCGGAAACGCCCATCCGGTTTCCTGCCCCCCCCTCCCCCCCCCCCCGCCCCCCCCCCCCCCCCCCCCCCCTCCGATTGGTGTACTCTTCAATCTTCTTGCAAACATGCGCACGTGAAGAAAAAGGTGTGATGTGATGATTCAGTTTTTAATAACACAGTTTCCTGTCTGCATGTAGAGATGATGTGCTACATACTCGCAGTGATGTTATGTATTTTCTTCCGAATTATTTCCCTCTGTGGGTTGGAGGTAAACAGATTAGACCCATCGCGTCTCCCTACGTGAGTCATAAAACGCGAATAACTATGGAAATCGTGACTCGATATTCTCTCATTCTAACCTGTTCCAGTCATTTTCGAGGTTAATGGCCTTGAATGGCCTACAAAGGTTGATAGACCAGAAATTCCACCATTCAGCAGCAGCAGCAGCAGCAGCAGCAGCATCTCCACGTCCCAACGACGACAGTTACAGCGTCGTTCCACACTTGTCCGATGAAAGAGTTAGGTTGTAGTAAGTTCTGAATCTGCGGAATAAACTTTCAAATGCTGTAATTGAATATGTAGACACGGTAAGTACAGCAAATGTGATGAATCACACAAACAGTATAAGAACAACCTATGATTCCGTGATATCATTTCTTTCACCTTTCCAACACTGAGAGAGCAAATTTATCTGAGTAACCCTCAGTGGAATATCTTAAGTTCATGAGTTACACGGGATGGAATAATTTGCATTTCTATGGTTGAGTTACAAAATGTTCCTCTCTACGACTGCAACAAAAGAAGTAGGGAGACTCTACGACTGCGTTCTTTACAATGCTGCCCTCCCAGTCTTCTGCAGGGAAGTCAAGTAAAGCAGTCCTCAGTCTGAAAGCGAGGTAAGGCTGGACTGATTGCTGTCTTCAAGCCATAGTCGCAGAGTTCGCACCAAAGATGGTTTCTCAGGCCTCCACTCCATGACGTCATTAATTATGTGGTCAATCACGCTCGACCTTACGTCTAGACTTACTTTCATGCTGGACTATTGTAGGTTCCCATGCCTGTTGTTAGATTACCCAAACACATAGTAAACATGCATACACATGCTCGCACTCACTGCTCGAGTATAAACCACTCGGCTTTCCATATTCACCAGCAAATGCGCCAGCGATCGTAATTATTGGCACCATATCCTCTGCCGATTTGTGTATCTGCAGGGCACTGCTTGAGACAATTGCTATGTCAGATTCACCCGTCTTACCAAACCTCATCATACTGGAGTGATGAACAGTGCCAGGCATGACTGTGACCTTCACTCCGTCAGCTGACCGTTGCAACGAAGATAAATATGCAGTCCAAAATGTCAGCCAGTCAACGTTTTGCAATCTTCAGAAAGAAGCAGCGATACTTCAGAGACTTCATTTGTCAAGACCGTCACCACTTTCCATACACAGGTCTAGTTTATCTACACTGCTCCCATCCCTCTTCCAGCACTGACGCCGCCAATACTCACGAACCGCACATCTCCCCCACCACCCAGCACACTACTACCCTTACAACATGTCTGCCTGCCTGTCAGTCTGCCTGTCTGTCAGTCTGGTCTGCCTGCCTGCCTTCCTGCCTGCCTGCGTGCGTGCGAGAATGCGTGCGTGCGTGCGTGCGTGCGTGTGCGTGTGTGTGTGTGTCTCTCTCTCTTTCTCTCTCTCTTTCTCTCTCTCTCTTTCTCTCTCTCTCTCTCTCTCTCTCTCTCTCTCTCTCTCTCTCTCTCTCTCTCTCTCTCTCTCTCTCTCTCTCTCTCCTCTCATTTGACTCGAGAGCTAAATCTTTTCTAAGATCATTCTTACTTTTTTCTGCTTGTGACAATTTAAGGGGTCCTTACTTTGCTTTGAGTAGTGCTGTGTGATTGCAATGGGCCGATGGTCTTGTCAATAAATTCAAAAATAAATTCAAATTTTCTCCCTCTCCCTCTCTCGCTCGCTCGCTCAATCGCACGCATACACGCACGCATACACGCACGCATGCACGCACGCACGCATGCACACACACTCACACAGGCTCGCACACACACACAATCAGAAACACACACACAAACGCACGCACGCGCGCACTCACACAAGCACATACATACACACAAGCACATACACACACACACACACGTACGCGCGATCACTCACACAAGCACACACGTACACACAAGCGCGCGCGCGCAGGCACACACACACACAATCACATACCCATACAAACACACAGCTGTGCGTATACGCAAGCACACACACACACGCGCGCGCGCGCATAGGAGTACACATACACAAACGTTATCCATGGTGATTAGCCCTCCTCCTACCTCCCTCCGCTTATCCCCTTATATTTAGGGACAAGATATGCCACTGAATACCAATATCGTCCGCTTTTTCCAGAATCTCACAAAATTAAAATGTCGTTTTAATTTTCCTTGAAGTCTTGTGTAGCCGTCTCGTCGCATATTGCAGGATAGATAAGAGTTTACTAACCCCGAGGGAGTGGGTGATGTGATTGAATTTTTAAAGTGGTGTGGTAGAGGCTCTCGATTTAAATCAAAGTCCTGTTTATGAGAGCTTCGCGCCCCATCGAGACCATGCTTTCTGGATAATCTTTTCTTATTCATTGTCAAATCCCTCGCTCATCGATTGCAGCCGACATGTGGCCATTTTGTGCGATTTTGACTGGAAAACATCATTGGGATGGGACGAGTAATTCGCTCGGTGTAGGAGAAGAAGATGCTCTGCCACGAAATTAATTGTCTTGCCTTGGTGAGAAGTTTTTCATGGAAGAGCTGTAGGTCAGATGCCGCGCTTCTTCCCCCAGGCATGTCCCTAAAGGTTGCATCGCTAGGAATAACAAGGACGGCTTCCCCAAGAGAAATGATATTCCAAACAACGCGAGACTTCGAGATGAACCCTTCTCCATATGTGGTTCTCATCTGGCTTTTTGTTGCTGCACAGGCATTATCCTTCAGAGCTTAGTTGGTCACACTGACGTAGGCTACTGTCCTGACGTACTCTGTTTCCAACTGACTCACTCTGACGTGCACGTGTTCTTGAAATGCATTGTGTGATCGCGCATGACGGATCGAGGGATTAGTCATGGGAAAGGATATGTATCATTAAACAGCAAAGAAAAGTGTATTTCAGTTCACGTAGGCCCCTACGTATCAAACCAGCATGAGTCAATCACTGAACGCACATTTTCGCCGACAGAATTGTGTTGTGTAAGGTCAAATTTTTATTTTGAATGAAAAAAGCTTTCAAATGTCAGTAAATTCAATGCTGCTGAGCACGCTCCTTTGTGCTAGAAAGCAATTAGACGTAGTTCTTGGTAATTTGTTTTTGTTTTTCTCTAATGTAATGATTGGTGAACATAGCCAGAAATCCCATCCTTTCTCTCTCCCCCCCCCCTCCCCATACCCCCTCCCCATCCCCCCCTTCCCTCTCCCCCACCCTCCCCCCTACCCCACAAAAAAATCCATGCCATAGCTCCATTCTGAAGGTTTCGACCTAGTACTCAAATATTTCCCTCACCATGATGTGATTATAATTTTCACTTGCAGGTACGTTACCTTCTTATAATGAAACTCAGGGCCGGATCAAAGTTTTTTGAGGGGGGGTGCTTAAAATTGTTTTAGGGTCTTCTCATCGAAGTGGCGAAGCCACGAGTGCGTGCCTGCGAAGCAGGCACGCCCCTCTAGGGGGGTCCGGGGGCATGCCCCCCCGGAAAATTTTGAGAAAAATGGTGCAAATCTGTGCAATCTGGCAGTGCGGTCATTTCCAAGAGTTTTTGTTTGGTCACAGATTCTTCCTGTCTCTGCCCGGGTTTGATTTGTCTGTGCGAGTAGCAAAAGGAAGGCATCTTAATTATAGCAGCACCCCCCCCCCCCCCTCCCTCCCCAGCTACCTTGGCTGCCAAGTAGAGTGTGCTTATACCAAGTGGAGAGTAGTACAGCATCTGGGCCCAGCATCTTTTAGCCCCCCCCCCCCCCCCCCTCCTTCCCAAGCTTTTTACTAACTATACTGTCTCTGTACCAAGCAAAGTGTGCCGATATCCGATGAGGTGGGAAGTAGATCAACATATTTGAGCAACCACCCCCCCCCCTCCCTCCTTCCCCCAACTCCCGGCTGCCACGGAGGTTTTTTTTTTTTTTTTTTTTTTTTTTGGGGGGGGGGGTGCTCGAGCACCCCCAGCACCCCCCCTAGATCCGGCCCTGAAACTATATAATGGAAACGATCGAGGAAAAGAAAGGAACTATCTGGACTACTAGTTTTGGATCGCTATAGCAGTCACATTAACCGGGAAATCACAGGTTTGGTCCTAACCTGAGACATTGACATTTTGTGTGTCTATACTCTGCAGGCTTTCAGTTCTGTCTTGAGTACTTTGTGACAGCGATTGACGAAAAGGATCTAATAGATTCGGTTGTCTGGACTCTATTTCCGCAGTGGTGACAGATGTAACACAGTGTTATGTATTTTGACAACTCAAACCGTTTTGACATGTCTTGCCCAGGGATACCATCAAAACAGAGGAATGTCGGTAGCAGCGCCAGGGAAGGAGGTTCAGTCTCCCATAACTGCTGCCGCGGCACGGGTCGAGCATGAGGGTACCGACGCTGTGGATAAAATCCAGACCCGCCTGACTCCTCCTACATGTTTTAGCAGCAAATACAACTCTTCCCTGCAAGATACAGTCTGTCCTCAAGAAGGCCAGAGGGCAAGGGTGGAATTTTCTGCAATAACACTCCTTCAATCAAGGGAGGTGAAGTCCAGGTCACGAGAGAGACGATGGCAGCAAAGTGGAGCCAGGGGTCAAACTTAGGGTGGCGACACTGTGTCATGGGTTGTGGATGAACCTAAAAAGTAAAAAAAAAAGGTTATGCTAGCATTAGATTTTTGCACAAGATCTCAATGGCAAGTCAGATGAAGCTGTTGGGGGGAGAGAGAGAGAGAGAGAGAGAGAGAGAGAGAGAGAGAGAGAGAGAGAGAGAGAGAGAGAGAGAGAGAGAGAGAGAGAGAGAGAGAGAGAGAGAGAGATGGGCGGATGGATGGACAGACAGACAGACAGACAGACAGACAGACAGACAGACAGACAGACAGACAGACAGACAGACAGACAGACAGACAGACAGACAGACAGACAGACAGACAGACTGGTAGGCAGTCAGGTAGGAAGGCAGGACGGCAGTCAGACACACAGATACATACATACACATAGACAAACACACAGAGAGGCACACAGACAGATACATTGACAAGCGCGCAGATAGACACGCAGACGGACAGGCAAGCACCATACAGACAGGTACAAATAAAGTGGATATATCTAAGTGCCGGGGTCGGGTGTACAGTTACTGAAAAGAAGAGTAGAAGACAAGCAACCGACTGTTTCTTTCATGAGACTTGCTCATGAAAGAAACAGTCGGTTGCTTGTCTTCTACTCTTCTTTTCAGGTACAAATAAAGTACAGTGAGAGACGCACACACATACACAGTTTACACTCACACACACGCACGTACACTCACGCACGCACGCACACACACACACACACACACACGCACACACACACTTTATCTTTCTGTCTCAATCTCTATGTGCGTGTCACTCGCTCTGTATCTGTCTCTCTGCCTGTCTGGCTGGCTGTCTGTCTGTCTGTCTGTCTGTCTGTCTGTCTGTCTTGTCTGTCTGTCTGTCTGTCTGTCTGTCTGTCTGTCTGTCTGTCTGTCTGTCTGTCTGTCTGTCTGTCTCTCTCTACGTCTCTCTCTCTCTACGTCTCTCTCTCTACGTCTCTCTCTCTCTCTGTTTCTCTCTCATATCTCTCTCTACCTCTCTCTTTCTCTCTCTCAGACGCGTGCGTACGTCCGTCCGTGTGTGTGTGTGTGTGTGTGTGTGTGTGTGTGAGAGAGAGAGAGAGAGAGAGAGAGAGAGAGAGAGAGAGAGAGAGAGAGAGAGGTGCACACCGTCAACTCCAATTCTCCAGTGGCAGCAGCAGTGGCGGCGGCGTCCTCAGCCAATGTGAGCTAGCGGCACACCCTCATACACAGTGTGCACTCGCCTCTCGACGCTCGCTGTCAGTCGTTCGGCGGGAACAGACGTCGAGGCGCTAGGGAGGTTTCCGCTCACACACTCCTCCAGCGTCGACTGAGGTCTGCCCTGCCCTGCTCTCTTTGCCCTGCCTGCCCTGCAGGGCGATTGCCCATCGACGTTTGCTTCTACCGTGGGGGGCGTTCTTGCAACGTCAGTCGTAGTGCGTGTAGCGGCAGCCCCGCTGCGCTCTCTGATCAGCTTGGAAAAGTCTCCTGGAGAAAGTTGTGGCGGCGTTGGAGTGTTGCGCGTGGCGTCGCATTGTGTGGCAGTTGCGCGCAGAGATCTCTCTTGCAAGTTGTAGGTATACAGTGAGTGTATAGTTTTCTGTTGGTGGAAATTTTTTGGAAAAAAAATAGTGGATGCGTGCAAGTTTCTACCCGTGAACTGTGTTGTACCTATATATGCCTACCCTGGCTACGTGTTCGAGCCACTGCGCTTCATGGCATGAGGACGCGGAGTTAGCATGAGAATCTCGAGTCGAGCCGCATGCCAGCGTCGCAGCCCTGAGCGACTGTGATTGAGGGTTCGACCCGTACTCTTGGCCTGGCGCGGGCAAGTGTCTCTCATCTCACCTCGCAGGTGCGCACAAAAGCATGGGCGTCTGGGCAGGTCTCCGTGTCTGGATTATCGCCACCCCAGTCGAACTGCGCCCCTAGGTAGTGGGATGAATTGAGCGGGTGTGGGGGCTTGGCCTCGCCTACCCTCTCTTCTGTCCCCGCTCTGACAAGTGGCTTTTGTCAGCCCCACACCCATTGGTGTGAATCAGTCGGAGCTCTGCTTGGGATTACTCCTCCAGCATGGTGAGTGTGACGTGAGAATAGCACACCGCCCCGACGAATTCCCGCACTTACAGACACTCCTGTTGCCTGTGTGAGGATATGGCGTGAAACTCGACAGTGTCTTCGTCCTATTGTCGAGAGCATGGGTTAAATTTTCCATGGATTCCGAGCAAGAGGAGTCGCCAGAACTCGTGTTACACCTGGAAGAGCCTAACCGTGAAATATGAGACGTGAAAATGCGGAGGTGTGAGAGGTGCCTGCTGCTGTACTTTCTATGTGGATTACTGCAACCGATGGCAACACAAGACAGCGAAGACATCGGTGAGTGATCGTCTGCTGGAGTGCTAATGACAATCCCTACTTTTCCACACCTTTGACTCATATTCGCCTACATCTATCTCACCTTTCCATCGTCATCGCCCTACTCGGCTTACTTTGTGGTATCTCGCTGCAATCGCAAGCTCATGTAGCACCCACACTTTCGTTAAACAAACCCCTTTGGAGAAACAAGGAGAAAGAGAAGAATGATGATGATGATGATGATGATGATGATGATGATGATGATGATGATGATGATGATGATGATGATGATGATTTAAAAATGTATTTCAATAATTCAGAAAGCGAGATACATGAGCAGTAAAACTCATACACATTGGTTTAAATAAGGAGGAGGCGGAGGCGGAGGAGGAGGAGGAGGAGGAGGCGGCGGCGGCGGCGGCGGCGGCGGAGGAGGAGGAGGAGGAGGAGGAGGAGGAGGAGGACAATGAATAGAAGGAAAAATAACAGGAAGGAGAAGTCATGAAGATAGGTGTAGAGGCTGGAAAATGTGGCGACAGAGAAGTAATGGTTTACATTAATGCGTCTTTTTCTCTGATGTGGCAGTCAAAAGAAATTACATGTACTTTGATATGTGCAGTCGGTTTGAATGCGCTCGTTCAATGTGTACAGCTCTGGAGAGAAAGAGAGAGAGAGAGAGAGAGAGAGAGAGAGAGAGAGAGAGATTATATTATACACATATCAAAGAGTTACTAGAATGTTATAATGTTATGTTTGAGTAATGTAATATGTATCTGCATGTATCAAATTGTAATGGTTGCGTGCATAGACGTGAATATTCGAGCTTCATAGTGGAACATTCGGCAAAAGCAGTTTGCGAATGTGTGCAGTCATGTATAGTTGTACATATATGTACATGCATATTCGTATGCCTGTCTGCTCACGCGTGTGAGCGTGCGTGCATGAATATTGGTGTGTGTGTGTGTGTGTGTGTGTGTGTGTGAGTGTGTGTGTGTGTGAGTGTGTGTGCGTGTGTGCGTGTGTGTGTGTGTGTGCGTGTGTGTGTGTATGTGTGAGTGTGTGTGTGTGTGCGTGTGTGTGTGTGTGTTCGTGAGTACGTATTTGAGTGCGTTTGTGACATTGTGGCTGCGTACATTTTTTGTTGTTGCACAGATAAGAACGTACGTTGGTTAGGATCCAGTGAAATTACAACATGTCTCGCCACAATCAATGGCCCCGCCCCTAAATGCCATCGCTCGCGACCTACTCCCGCGTGTGCAGTGTGACAGCAGGTGTGGTTGGACTGATCGAGATCTGAATTTAACTCAAAGTATTTCTTGCTTCAAACACCACACAGTCGCTCCCTGTGCCTGCACTAGCTGTTTGTATCGCCGGTCCCCCCCCCCCCCCCCCCGAACAGGTGTCAGAAGTATGAAAAGAACCACTCTGCGCCAGGCTTTGAGGCCCACGCTGTGGTTGTCTGAAAGAATGGTGTTAGGCTGTGCACGTACGTTAGGACTTACGTGTGTATCGATTTGGCATGTTACGCCCCGGAAGCTTCTATGTGTGCGTATTTTTGTTGTTGTGTCGTTCTTGGCCAAAAACAATTCCCATATTGTTCTCCAACGGATAGCACTTGATTCCTGTTATTTTGTCTTATTTATTTTAGCGAGTTTTACTTAATTTGGACGTGTAACATATACGATCCAGTTGAACTACTTAGCTATCCTACATGTAACTTATACCCAGTTGAACTGCTTAGCTATCCTACATGTAACGTACTATCAAGTTGAACTACTTAGCTATCCTACGTGTAATCTACAATCCAGTTGAACTACTTAGCTATCCATCTGCATACATAGCTATCATTACCTCTTACACTCCTAACATCTACATCTCTACTTACCTGCGTGCGTGCCTGCGTGCGTGCGTGCCTGCGTGCCTGCCTACCTACCTTCCTGCCTGCCTGCCTACCTACCTACCTACTTTCCTACTTGCCTATCTACCTAACTGCCTGCCTGCGTGCCTACTTACCTGCCTACGTTTCTACCTATCTATCTACCTACCTACCAACGTTCCTACCTACCTACCTACTTACCTACCTACCTACCTACCTACCAACCTACCTACCCACCTACCTACCTACCCACCTACCTACTTAACTTCCTGTCTAATGTTTACTTATCTACCTACTTAAGCCACCTACCTACCTATCTGTTTACCGAACTGTTTGCTTTGCTCTTTGCTTGTCTGCCTAAATACCTAAATGCCAGTCCTTGCCGATCAGCAGTTGGGCTTCTCGTTTGTTTACCCATTCTATTTGTTTGCTTATTAGTCTGTCAGTGTTTTTCTTGCCACTTAATCCTAGTATGACCACCTAACAGCATGCTTATCAACTCACTGGTACTCAATATCTACCTAACATTTTACCTCAGGAAAAAATATCATGTCTTTACATCTGTTTCTGCCCTCTTACCTGCTAATTCTTTTCCACTTGCGCCATTTTACCGCTTAGTTATCATCCAACAAGTATAAACAAGTATCAAATACGTAGCCAGCTTTATTGGTCTCGAATATCTTGTTACATGTTTCTGTACCTGCTCACCTACCAGTCAGTCCCCGTTTTTTCTCACTCACAATTTAATCCTCCGGTCACTATGTAACCACTCAGTTATCATCTGAAAAGTATCGTATACGTACCCAGCATTTTATTTCTTGAAAACTTCATTTCTTTTTATCTATCTATTCCTGCCTATTTACTACACCACCCTTTTTCCCCTAAACAATTTAATCCAAATGCGGCCAATGAAACACTGTAGGTGTTAAAATCTTATTAATTACGTATCCAGGAAATCCCTCACGAACAGTGCTTTCTTTGCACACCTTGCTATTCCTGCCTACTTACTAGCTTATGCATTTTAAATTCTCTGACGACTTCATCGTGGTGTCGCCATCTAACCATCAAGTTTCATAACAATGGAAAGTGCAACCAGCATTGTAAACATGGAAAAATGTCATTCATGTATATGTTTGTATTTCTGTCTACCTACCAGTCGTTCTTTATTCCCCTGACAGTTTAAATCCTTGTGTAGCCACCGAGCCATTTAGGTTTCATCTTGCAAGTGAAGACTACACTACGTATGCAGCATTTTACATCTCAAAGAACCTCTCTGCACCCTTCTGATCCGGCCCACTGAGCAGCCTGTCCTTTTTCCAACCACGCTTTTATTCCCCTGTCACCACCTTATCATTAAGCGATCATCGTACAAGTACTTCATGCTTTCCCAGCATTCCACCTTTCGAGAAAAAAGTGTCATCTTTACATCGTTCTTGTTCTGCCTACATACGGACCTAACCCCTTTTTTCCTGACACAGTTTAATTCTTTGGTAGCCATCTATTTACCATCTTACTCGTATTGAATAAGTACCAGTACGTCATCTCTCCACAAAACATAGATTTATTACGCCTTTTATTCCTGGCTGCTTACCAGCCTGTTCTTTTTCTTCTTTTTTTTCCCTCCTCCTCCTCCTCCTCCTCCTCCTCCTCCTCCTCCTCCTCCTCCTCCCCCCTGCTGCTGCTGCTGCTGTTGCTGCAAAAAAAAAAACCAGAGCATTACAACACCAAAATGTTTCCTTTTGTCTTTATCTTGTAGTTGGCTTAGTGCTTGCTTATCTGCCTATGCCCATGAAGCGCCTTAAGAGCTTATCAATTTTTGCCGCCCTCTGTGTTCCTGCTGTTTGGGGGTAGGACTAAAGTCACCGCGTCTCCCTACGCCATACGTGAAAGGCGAATGACCCTGGAAATGAAGCCTTGACTATAACGTATGCATTACGGCACTAGTAATTTGGGCAGACCAAGGTCATGAGTGGTCCACGCATATTTAGGCTCATAATCCGTAGAATGTCATCATCCATCCTAATCCATCAGTCGATCTATCAACCCGTTTGCCTGTTCATCCATTCATTCATTATTCCATCCGATCATCTAGCCATCTATTACTCTGAGCATCTATCCATCCATTCATTCAAACATCTATCCATCTACTCTGACCATCCAGACATTCAATATCCATTCATCAATTCCTCCATTCAATTTAACATCCATCCATCCAAACATCCATCCATTTTCCTTCCTTCCGTCCGCTCGTTCATTCATCCATTCCTCCCTCTATCCTTCATTCCAACCATATTCCCATCCGTTCATTCGGCAGATGTGCATTCTCCCTCGTTCCTCTGAATTCACAAGTGCGCATCGAGGTCTCTGTAAAGAGGTCCAAACATAACGTTTTCCTTCTTCACACTCGATCTCATGTTTTGCTGCTCTGTATTCAGACTTCACCCCTGCTTTTTCAGCGTCCACTTCTTCTTTTCCTCTGTTTCTGTCCCCGCGTTCCGTTGTGGAGCAGTTGACCTCTGCTACATGGCAGACTAATTACGCATTCCCCCCCCCCCCCCCCCCATCAGGTCGAGTAGTTTTTATTGGTTGGGGTTTTTTAAACTTAGAAAGCACATAATAAAGTAGAGGTTTTTATAGGCCCTCTTTGGATACACGAATCCCTTAAATGATTTCACATTCAATTGTGTCCCTCGTGATCGAAAAGACGACATAATAAATGAATTAGGATCGATTAACATTGACGATAGAAGGGAGATAAGGCCAAAAAAAAATGATGTGGTTACGGTAACCCGACCTACCCTATTCTGGGGCGCCGACCCTAAATCTTTTTATTGAAAATGTTGAAGTTTTTTTTAAATATCAAAGTTGTGGGTTGAGGGAGGACCGATCGTTCAGTCTCAGGAAACAACCTGTGTAGTTACAGACGACGCAGGGCGTAAAGGGAAGAAACTTACCTCGTTCCTCAAGCCTCGTTCTGAAAACAAACAAAAATGGCGTGCCGCGAACGTTTGGTGGCGACTGTTACCTCAAAATGTGACCATCAAGACGGCAATAAGCAGATTTCCGCATATCCAGAGACGGCATCGATGACGGAAGTTTTTCTTAACATTCATCCCGAATTGAACATGAAAAAAATATGGGGTGGTCGCTCGTGGCTACGGTGATGCAGAGCTGCCAACCCACCATCATGCCAAAGAGTAGCAACTAGCATCCAGAGCTTTTTGGAGTAGCATTTAAGAAATAGGCGTAGCACACACGCACAAGAAGGAAAATGGCGATGTTTGCGGGGGGGGGGGGGGGGGGGGGGGGGGCTGTCAAGTCGCTGAGCGCTGAGCCACCGACATGAAGCGGGGAGGGGGGGTGGTGTTTCTACGTGACGGTCAAAAGTTCAGTTCGACGCTCAGCGCTGAACCGCCAGCATAAAGCGGTGTGTGTGTGTGTGTGTGTGTGTGTGTGTGTGTGTGTGTGTGTGTGTGTGTGTTTCTTCGTGACGGTCAAAAGTTCAGGGTAGCATCGTAGCAAGCACGGCGAAATCGTAGCATGCTACGCCTAAATCGTAGCACTTGGCAGCTCTGGTGATGTGACCACATGCAAAGCAGATGGGGATGGGTTTGAGTTGGCTTGGGGTTTGACTGTTGGAGAGGTCGGGGACACGTTTGAACTGAAGGCGATACATTTCAAATGTGAAGTTTTGCAAGCCGAGAGTGAGGAAGAAGAAGAGGATGATCAACATGCAGCACAAGTTCCTGATGCATTTCAATTACATCTGGTTCACGTTAGGGGCACCGATGGTTGGTCACATGATACTGACACTAGAAGGACAGACAATCTCATATCAGCCATATCTTCACTGGTAAGTCAATGCTTTTCTTTACCTAATTCCAAGAGAAGTTAAGTCAAAATTGTTCAAAGGGAATATCCGCTGTCTGTTCGCACACTTATTTCCAAGTCGAGTAGGTTTAATTTGGTTTCCACGAGAAATAAAAAGTTTTTAAAAAAAGTTATTGCCGACCTACCTACCCTATTTTTTTTGGCTATGTTACCTTAACCACACCTTTTTTTTTTTGGCCCAATCATCACTAGTCATAAAGGAAAATCAAGGGTAATCCCAAATGCAGTTGTTGTCTGCTACTTCGTTACTGGCACGGGTATAAATGCCGTCGGTCACTACATAATCAAACCTTGACATACGATCCATTCTGCCATAGTGATGAAAGCACCTTTTTTTAAAAGTGTGAAGCAGTTGACACGTCTGTCACTTCCATGGCTAAAACCTCAAGGGCTAGAAGCATGTTTACCTTGCAAGTCCATACAGTCACTTCTATGCAATTCGATGTTTGATGTGAGCCAATCTACATCTAATTCGACTATGGGTGCTGTTGCTAGGCACAGGAGCTGGCGCACTCTAGCAAAGATCGTGTTTGACTCTAGTGTGAAGCATTTAGCGCGCCTTTTGGGGTGCTACAGCTGCTGCGCGACCTTGACAGGAAGGTGACCTCTGCTACGGGGTGAGAGGTCAGTTTACGAACGCAGGGAACATCACCCCTAATGCTTTTATTAAGTCCTCTCTTCGATCAAGAGGGACACAATTGAATGTGAAAACATTTTAAGGGTCCGTGTATCCAAAGAGGGCCTCCAAACACACCCACTTCTGAAGATGATATGCTCTTTAAGTAATTAAAAAACCCAACTAATCAAAACTATTCAAAACGGTGTGGTTTGCTGGAATAAGTCTGCTACCCTAGCAAAGCTGAGCTGCTCAAAACGAAACGCAGGGTACGGGTCCGGCTACGTCTGCTTCTATGAGTGCACCTACTGTGCATATGCGTTAATTTCTGAGTGTATTTACATCGGATCCTAAGAGTAACGTGTACGTATTTGTAGCTGACTGTACACTCGGTGTGTGTAAATATGTGTGTGTGTGTGTGTGTGTGTGTGTGTGTGTGTGTGTGTGTGTGTGTGTGTGTGTGTGTGTGTGTGTGTGTGAAAGAGAGAGAGAGAGAGAGAGAGAGAGAGAGATAGAGAGAGAGAAGAAGGAGGGAGAGAGAAAGTACATGAGTTTAAGTGTGTGTGTATGAGTTTAAGTGTGTATGCATGTGTGTATGTGTGTGTATATGTGCTTATGTGTGTGTGTATATATGTGTGATGTGTGTGTGTGTGTGTGTGTGTGAGAGAGAGAGAGAGAGAGAGAGAGAGTGAGAGAGAGAGAGAGAGAGTGAGAGAGAGAGAGAGAGAGAGAGAGGGGGGGGGAGATAAAATGTGTGTGTGTGTGTGTGTGTGTGTGTGTGTGTGTGTGTGTGTGTGTGTGTGTGTGCGTGCGAGCGTGCGCGAGTGCATTCGTACTTGATCTTCTATTTAACCACAAGAACCAATCTTTCCTTTTGTTTTTTCACTTTTTCTGTGACATATTCTTCCTTTTTCCATGTTGCGTACCTAGTTTGTTCATTGCTTATTACTTTTGTGAGAGACTAAAATCGCGATTTATTATGTGAACTCTTGAAAAAGTTGCTCAGTTCGCGAAATGATCATTACGTGCGCGTGATGGCTGCCAATGCACGCTGCCACTGGTAAGAACTGAGGCGACCTATCTCCAGTTAACTGCTTGTCAGTTTCTTCTGATGCAGAATGGAAGTCGTCAAGCCCTGAAAGACACTTTCTCCCCAACCGCGCCATAAGAAACTGGATTGGTAATTTTTTTTTTTTTAATATCTTTATTCAGAAAGGGGAGTATACACATACGTCTGCCCAAAACTTGCAAAAACATCTCAGTCCGCGAACCCGTAACTTTTTTTTGACGCGTCTATTTCGCTGTGATTGATGAAAAGACAAGTGAATAACGAGAAGTTTCCTAAGAGTGAAATCTCCTCTCAGCTGAATCGTTCAACTCAACAAGACCCGCGGTATTTGAAGAGCATGGTCATGGGAGCTTTTATCATGAAAGTGCAAGACGTCATTCTGTTTTATCACAGTTTAGTTGCACCATTTATCCTGTCGATTCAAGCACTGATTTCACAGACTCTTGAGAGTTCTCGACCCTTATGAAGGGCTGTCTTGGAGGAGGGAAAAAATAACTCGTGAAAGCACATACATTGTTTGTTGACGTCACAGACCGACACTATAAGACGGAGAGAGAAAAAGTCAGTTTCCAAAGAACCGGATATGCTTTCCCGTACAGACTGGCGTGGGTGATGCGGAGATGCAATGTGCGTTTCATAAGAGATGGAAAATAGGGGGAAATTACACATATTATCTTTCAGCTCCGAAATCCCTTTGGTGGCCTCCGAGTGATACGGCGAAAGAAGTATTTTGTCAAAATCGATTTTTTAGTCTCCAAGTTGCAGTTGAAAAGAACAGCTTCGCTGCAGTCAATTTTTCTTGCTAGCGAGATATGGACGATAGGAGGACGTAGAAAAATGTTGAGTGATGTTCATATCAAAGACACTGGAACGCTGATCGCGGGGCGAGCTCCGGTGCATACCAATAGAAAGATAGTTTCGCCAGGGTGCACTGGACTGTTTGGTGTAACTTGCAAGACGTCTGCTCTGAACAGCATCGGACTGTTTGTAAACAGACATTTATTACAGGGATTTTCACAGATCGGGTTCTAGTTTACGACAAACTTAAAAAATGATAAGCGATAATAGAATGTGATCTATAGCAAATCCAGACCAAACGAACATATTTCTTTTACCAATATAGCTGTAAAAAGTAAATCGCGTATATGATGTCGTTACATGCAACCATTCCTGCATGCTTTGTAGTTCATACTTTCGAACAAATTTTGTTTTTGAAAAACATTGAGTGTAACCAGTGTTTCTAAAGAAATAGTTCTAACTCAAGTACATAGTCTCAGTGTCCACACGTCACGGTGGCTTTGCTGCCGTGTAGATCAATTTCAGTCTGAGCCATATCATGCCCACGCGCTTGCCAAGCATGCTTTACTTTGACGGATGAGAATCTAGATTCTATTACGCGGCGTGACAGGGCAGCAGTACACGTGCACACAGAAGGGTTTTCCTCAGGGCTTTGCCGGCAACCCGGATTGGCGAAAAAGGACATTCACAATCCAACAGATGTTACTGTCATCGAATCGAATAGTTGTGTTGCCTAAAGTCTATTTATTTAAAAAGGAAAAAACAAACTTACAACAACAAATTGACCTTTTGAGAAGTAGATGTCAACTTTGAATGTTCAACAGAAAAATGTTCCTTTTAACGAATAGCTGGAATTTCGAGCAGTGCCGCAGATGTAAGTAAGAGCCGTGTCAGATAAGTGCTGCCCAGTGCCGAAGCTGTACTCATCAGGTGAACCTTTTGCTGCTGGGCATTCAGAGCGTCCCTCTGTCACTTGCTCTTAAGGCAGATGTCATGGCAGACATTGCGCTTTTCCACGAAGGAATGCAGCACACATTCGATCTCTGCCACAAACACGCCGACAGTTTATGGTCCTTCGCGGCACTCGGTGCCAGTCCAGAGAGCTTTAGTAAGGACATCGATGCAACTGCACTGCTCTTCCCAGCAGTGAAGCACCATCTTTTACCAGGAAACATCCAGGCAGAATAAGCAAGGACGCGCTGAACCCCCTTTACATCCAGATCCGTGTGGTGTTCGCTGAGCTGATCAAGGGTCCTCATCATTGGTGGGACTTCGGTTCTCCGGAAGTCCTTCTCGCGATCGACACGGATTCCTGTGGGGTAGTGTTATCCTACGTGTGTGGATTAACATCTCAAAGGCGTTCTGTCCGACACTGTTATTCTAGTCTGTTTCAACTGCTCTCCATGCCTACAGTGTTTGAACATTGCGCGCAAGTCCAGATCGTCGATGACAGGGACGTTTTCTCCTAACAGAACACGATTTTTTCCCTGACGAAAATGGATAAAGTGACTTGCAATCAGTGATCTTAGTCCACTTGTACTATGCCTGTCAGTAAAGTATTTTCATTATGTGTTAATGTGTCAGAGAGTATGCTCGTAAGTGAACAAGCACTTAAATTGTCTAAGAAAGATTCCAATAACAGCCAATAGAACGGACGAACGAAGTGATACAGACAGAAAGACAAACTGATAGACAGACTGACAGACAGACACATATACACAGACACAACGATACACACAGTTTGTCTGCCTGCCTGCCTGCCTCGTTGCCTGTCTGTATGTCTGTCTGTCTGTCTGTCTATCTGTCTGTCTGTCTGTCTGTCTGTCTGTCTGTCTGTCTCTCTCTCTCTCTCTCTCTCTCTCTCTGTCTCTGTCTCTCTGTCTCTGTCTCTGTCTCTCTCTCTCTTTCTCTCTCTCTCTCTCTCTCTCTCTCTCTCTCTCTCTCAAACACACATACACACACGTGCACTCACCAGCAACGTTTTGTGATGGTACTTAATACAGCTTGGACTGTTCATCGTAGGCATACTTGAAGATCTACACAAAGTCCCAGTTGACTTGATGAAGGAAGCATCTTGTAACTTCTTCTGTCTGCCCCATACCAAGGACTACTAGTAGTCCTTGCCCCATACATATATCCCAGACTGCATGGAATTCTAGTAGACCGTCCCGGTCTGCAGAGTGCATGATACCTAAGCCGTCCCCGTCTCCACAGAACGGACCGAAGAAATGAGCTTTGGCAGTCTTGGGGGCTTGACAGGGATCTCTGAGAGTCCCTAGTAATTCGATAACGACATTGATCTCAAGCGTGGACAGCCTTTGTCTAATCAATTATTCCGTTGAATCGACCAGTAACTTAAATTTGCGCCCAGAAATAGGCTTTGTTAGGTTGGCCAACGCTAGGCTCTTTTTTGTGGACGGAGACTACATACGTAAGTGGAGTGTTGGTTTTTCCCGTTTTGAATAGCAGCGGGAAAAGTGCCCAAAGCTTTCTCTGTTTCACTCGGAAATGAGCTGCATTGTTCCGGAATAACGCAGTACTGATTCCTAGTCGCAGCGTTTCGTTGCTGATTTTGTGTATTTTGGGGCTAGATTTGTGTTCTTGTGTGAGCGTGCAAAC
>JAWQFJ010016647.1:80000-82500 GCA_034096865.1 Theodoxus fluviatilis | reverse complement strand
CTTCTCAAGAGACTTACTAATACTGTGAGAGACTAACGAGTCTCTTCTAGGCACGCGTACTGGCGTTGAGGTCACGGTCCATGTCACCGCATTTTCCCCTCTTGTCCTCACAGAACGATACACGTTTATCGTTATTGCATTTATTTTGCACTACTTAGCTAGTGTGTTCTCCTGTCTTTAGATGCACCTGGGATCATCTCTGACCAATCGTCAATGCTCATCCTGTGACAGTGCTTGTTTATGTCGAGGTGGCAATAAAGTGGTGTGTCTGGAGAAAACATTCCTCTCTCTCTCTTTCTCTCTCTCTCTCTCTCTCTCTCTCTCTCTCTCTCTCTCACTCTCTCTCTCTCTCACTTACTCTCTCTCTCTCTCTCTCTCTCTCTCTCTCTCTCTCTCTCTCGCTCGCTCGCTCGCTCGCTCGCTCATACTACTTCTGCTGCAACTCCGCCGTTCTACCCTGAAGAAACGTTTTGTGACACAGACATTCACAAACTACCGAGGGCGTTGTTTAAGCTCCGCACTGATGAAAGCAATGCCATATCCAGTTTCAAATACAAGAAGAACACAAACTGCTATGTTTTAGCTTCTGAGTAAATGGCACCTCACAGCTGCCATTGACCAACATTCTCGTCGTGTGTACGCAAATGGGAAGAAATGAAGATTAAAGTCGAAAATTGTTAAAGAAGGGAAGCAAAGGTAGATACGACACTTTGGCTGAGGTGCTTGAAGACTTACAGATGTATACAACTGCAATTAGGAATAGCTGTATAATAGTCATTACGCTCACCTCGCGTCTACCTCGTGTAGAGTTCATTTCTGCACTGATCCTAGAGTTGCATCCTTGGGCAATGTGCGTAACCAGCATTACCTCCCCTGCAGAGTAAAAACCGGGCACAGGGCACTGTGCAGTGGCGACCGGGGGTGACAGATCCCACAGAGAATCCTCGTGTATTTGAGCAAGAAATACAATTGTTGTTGTTGTTGTTGCCGCTGCTCCTGCTGCTGCTGCCGCTGCTCCGTGGAAGTTTTGTGTGGGTGATGGTCACTAGCTGGGAACAATCCCCGGCATCATGGTTTCGCGTTGAGTACACACTCTACATGGCTTCACCACTCTCAGTACAGAACGCTGCGTAAACCAGCATAACTATTAGAGTGAGCTTTCGAGAGGTTTGATGCATAGAAAAGGTCATAGAAGTGTCACATTTGTGCCCTTCAGGTACATTTTACCCGATTGCGCAGTTTGTTGCTTTCAGTCACCTTCGTCCGATAATGAAAAGTGGCAATGGCGTTGTAGATATGACACGTGTGGCAATGAGCGTTGAACCTCTTTCGAAGTGTCTGCGTGAGCTTTTGAAATTATATTTTCCGCTCATTTTATAAGAACTGACTCCACATCGGCACGAAGTCCATTTGAATGTGCACGTTCTGTCAAGGGTGATGCAGTGCCATGCAGTGCACACATGACACACGCAATGATATCTCCCCGCTAATCTGTTATTTTCTGCACCCATGAGAGTGCACTCCCTCTGTCATTTGCTCTTAAGGCAGATGTCATGGCAGACATTGCGCTTTTCCACGAAGGAATGCAGCACACGTTTGATCTCTGCCACAAACACGCCGACAGTTTATGGTCCTTCGCGGCACTCGTGGCCAGTCCAGAGGGCTTTAGTAAGGACATCGATGCAACTGCACTGCTCTTCCCAGCAGTGAAGCACCATCGTTTACAAGGAAACATCCATGCAGAATAAGCAAGGACGCGCTGAACCCCCTTTACATCCAGATCCGTGTGGTGTACGCTGAGCTGATCAAGGGACCTCATCGTTGGTGGAACTTCGGTTCTCCTCGTATCTTCTTCCGTCTCTCATTCCTGGTCCTGATCCTCCATGCAACTTCCCCACGACCACTCACCAAAGACGAATGAAATGCAAACTTCCCCTTGAAAAGAAGACTGAAATTATAATACGTTATATCGAGTGATCAGTCCAAATGGGTTCATTTCGAGGATACCAAATACTTATAGATTTATACATGTAACTTATCATAGCGTATTTGACCAGTACATTTTGTGCACAGTACATTTTTGTGCGTTGCCTTTCATATGTATAAAGTTTAACTGTAACAATTAAAAACTACTGATGCACTGCCATACTAGTTTCAACAGAAAATTGACAACTTTTATAGGCTAATTACGCAAAATTATAATATACCATAAACATCTGAAAACTCGTATTGAGAAACCACAGTATATATGTGCCGGGGTTTTTTGTGTCAAATTTGTTTTCGATGATTGTTTATATTTTCACTCATGTGATTATTTTAAAAAGTGAAACTAAGATTTACGACTTCAGCCTTTTTACTTCGACGCTCTCAATCGTGTATCGTGAACTACGTTCCAGGTTTTTCATTCTTCAGCAATGGACGGAAGAGGCTCCCGATGGCACGGGGCGCGCGTGTTGAGAGTGCTGAAAGGTGCAATGCCTTTACAGAGCCTGGCACCTTC
>JAWQFJ010016647.1:67500-75000 GCA_034096865.1 Theodoxus fluviatilis | reverse complement strand
TAGCGCAGCTAGGGTGTAGCAGTCATGATCGCTGTCGCCCTCTCGTGAAGGCCACCACTACAAGGAAGGAAGGATCGGATGTCTCTTCTTCCTCTGGGCTCTCTTTTGAGTCAGCTCGTTGTTCTCGCCTTGCTCTTCTCAAAGCCCTCCTTGAGAGCGCCTGTCTGATAGTCACGGTTGCCTGAGCGCATCCAAATCATGTATTCAAATCGATGCACCACGGAGAAATTTTGTTGTCTAGCGCCTAAGGCGCCTCCTGTCCTCAGCAACAGTAACGATATTAGGACCGTGGCCAGTGGGAGGAAAACCCCATATCCTCCCTTGCCTCCGGGATGGCCATCAACTTGCTTCTGATACAATGACCTCCCTACAGACACCACCCACGCCGAGGCGCGCTAGAACCTACAAGAAAACGCTTTCGCTTCAGGATTTATATTTGCTTCGGGGATAAAGATGAGTGACACTGATCGCTGACGGCGTCGTACTCGATGACATGTTTACGACTGGCTGGGAGCTGACAAAGCAACAGCACTGCACGATATTTCGGCCGTTTGGGTAATACTGCTCCTGGGAGTGGGAAGAGGTTCATACCCGTCGTGTCAGTGGCAGTGTTTTTGCCCTGTGCAAATATCTTGTCAGGGGTTCATATGTGGCCATCGACCTTTCTCCACATCTTCAGCCAGTTTCTTATTTGATCGTTTGATGTTGTCAAGACGTACATTCCCCTAGCAAAAACATCGTCGAGTCAGAACTTCTCTTCTTTTGGACAACTTTTTTGTAGTCAGTGTGCTTAATGTGTCTGTGATACTGTTCAACATGCTGAGTCAGCAGCCGAAGGTTGTAATTGACTTCACTCAAAGGAAATGGGGGAGATCATAGCATGTACTCTCTGACTAAATGGTGCCAATTTAGCTTGGCCATTGCCTTGACGGATGACTGGAAAACAGAGGATGGCAGGCTTCACGCCGCATTGCAGAACATAGGTCAGAACTGGCCTGGAGCCGGCTGGTGCAAGTAGTGCATCCTGCCTGCAAGGAAAAGACTCTACAATTCACGAGCAGCAAATATCTGCACCTACGTTTGTGCTGCACAACACCATATGCTATGTGTCGAGTTGATTTCCTCCCGGACTCATTATGTCTACAAGTCGGTCAGTAATAGATTTAACGCTCTCATCAAAACATTCCTTGGTCTGAGCAGAGAAGTCGATAACCACCGATTGATAAGTTTGGCGCGGAATGAATGGATGATTCAGTTGCGTTTGGCGGTTTCTCAACCTAGCAGATTCTCCTGAACGAGACAAGTTGAATCAGTCGAACTGTTTTACATCAATTGTTCTCATGAGAGACCACGATGAATGACAAAGAAGAATGCGTAAATGTTGATGGACTAGGCCAAGAAGTGTTGCAAAGGCGGGGGAGCAGACCAGTGGGACTTCATTTGCAGTTGTCGGCATTTCCTGAAAAGACGGCTACGTACAATTCGAGCCCTCGCCTCCCTCGTGATCTTGCCCTGGATGATGTGTAAATGGTGTGAATCCGCGTTCAAATGATCTCATGGTACCTTGCATGTTGGTGCCATTACTTTGAAATGTTTGTTAGAGGCAAGATACAGCCAACATGCTCAGTCCATTGCATTTCTCATTTTCTGGAATGAAGTCTTTGGAAAGACAGGACACTCGTCTTGTTCTGCATCCAACAAATAAAGGCATCTGCTCTATGTGTAAATGGCTGCAAAGAGTTTCCTATGGTCAACTGAAAATTAAAATTAAAAACCTTATGTGCCAAATTTTAAGTATTCTTCTGAAAAAGTCTATCAGACATATAGTCAGGAGACAACATGCCTTAATTAAGCTTCAAGTATCATTTTAACCCAAACAGAACTGGAGCTGGCGAATCAAACACTAAGAAGCGGACTCGTGTGTTTGCGAAAGAAAGTAATACAGCTTGTAGGAATCCTCTTAAAAGAGGAGAGCGAGGCATTGCTGTTTATGCTAGAATGTTTTTCTTGCAATCCCTCACCTGCACCTCTTTGACCTTGGCAATCAAGTCAAAGGTAAATTTTGTTCAAATCATGCCAGAGAACAGAGTGCCTGCTTGCTTTCCAATGAAAAACAAATCGGTTACGTAGGGGTATTTGTGTTATAGAGTTGATTTCATAGAAGTGAAGCATCTTACTAATGGACGGTACAAATTCTCTCTCTCTCTCTCTCTCTCTCTCTCTCTCTCTCTCTCTCTCTCTGTCTCTCTCTCTGTCTCTCTCTCTCTCTCTCTCTCTCTCTCTCTCTCTGTTTTCGAAATTTTAATTTATCTTGATACAACAATAGTCTACCATTTGGTTCACAGGGCTAATACAAGATTTCATCAGGAACTAGTGTCTTGATTGCATATCAGTACTTTAATTCTTGCAATATAATTGAGACAGTTCAAAATTGACAACGCACTGGAACTGAAATGACTTTGATATTAAAGAATGTAACCGCGATAGACATGTGTCATTGTTTATTAATATATATATTGCTGTTTATTGTGCACACATATATAAGTAAATATACACGAACCTACATATTACTCTTTTGGACAGAATTCAGCCTGTAATTTAGCGTAGATGTACTAAACAATATCTAACTTACCCATGACATAGCTTGTCTCAGTGTGTCTCAATAATGCAGACAGTTGTCTCATGAAAATAGAGACTTGATGGGATAGTATGATTCACATGTATTTTTACGGCCTCTCAGCCTTGGAAGGCTTCTCAACGCACTTAGTCACGAAACATCTTTAGAGTTGGTTAGATAAGAGTCAGTCGGCACGATGTCCCTGTTGTACGCCTCTTTCAAAACACGCAGAGAGACGCGGTCGGTCTATTCTTAGCCCCAACCCAAGGGAGAAACAATGAACATGCTGATTCCCCTCAAACGTATGAAACTTGCATGTCATTGCATTGACATCACAGTCTTGGTTATTCAAAGATTGTTTGATGCTAGCACAACGTATTTTCCTTCTTGATATTTCCAGGTAACTCACGTGACTGTGCTGAAAACGATGGCATTGATGATACGCGTTCATTTATAGTTGCCAACATAAAAAACAGTGTCAAGGCTTGATTTTCGAGATAAACTCGAGGGACACAATGTTTTAAAGTAACTTTACTCTTCTTTTATACTATCATATTTACATGTACCTTGTCTTTGGGTTTTTGCCCTTTTGAAGCCGTTTGCTTCAAACAACTTTTCATCAGCCTTCTTTCAAATGATTTGTTGTAACCTTTTGATATTTCCGCACTTTTTTATTCGATTTACGATAAAGCTTACGGATGTTTCTCGGAGCGAGCTTTGATTTTTCGCCAGCCTTCACGCGTCTCAATCAATCACCGTTTTCCGGGGCGCCTCTTTCAGCTGCTGCAACAGTTTTCTGCCACTAATAGCTGGGACGACGATCAATCACAGCAGCAGTGGAAATTGGGAGTCAAAGCTCAGCCGTCATTCATCTTTGGTGCCCCGTTTTCCAGTCAGGTGTGGAGCAGAAAAGGCGCTAAATTGGACGGGCGTTGCCTCGCTATGGCAGGCGCCTTCTGCATTTGTAAGGAAGCAGCGGCCGTGAGGAGATTCTCAAGGCGACTTTGTTCTTCACGGCCCCATGGCAATGATTGAAACCGTCTAGATCTGGCAAAAAGAGCAAAGCGCTGTAACAACGGCTGAAAGTTAAATTGCTTGGCAATTTTAAGACCAAGAATAGTGACAATCGGTTTTCCGAAAACAGCGATCGGATGATAATGAGTCGAAAATGTCCTGGCAACTACTCGAGTGTCTGTTCATAGCCGCATCGGGGCCTCCATGCGAGAGCATAATAATGTTGGGCTAGGACGGGCTTCACAAATTTGTGGTAAGTTTTAAAATAGGCAGCTGATGTATGCTGGGTCATTGAGTAGATGTCTGGCAGATCAAAAGGATTTCCGCAAGTCAATTAACATTCTGCAAGAGATACACAAAAAGCATTACATGGAAAGTGCCTAATTGAATTGAGCCCTTCATGAATGTTAACGCTGCATGGGTATTTGCAAACCATTTGTAGCTAGATGGATTCCGGAGGTCAGTCAGTGCATTGTTAGTGAGTGTCGTGCCTCCATTCACATTGTCTATCCATTTTCACTTACTTCTCGGTACGTCCTCAGGCTTTTGAAGCATCGCGAATGTATGTGTATATGTATGTATATATATTACGCTACATAACCTTTTTTAACGACAGCAATTATTGTACTGGTGGGTTGGATTAGTTTATTTTCATCCGAAAATGTCTTTTCTACATGCAATACTTCCATAAACTGAAGAAAATCAAAACGCTTTTTATTCGGAACAATATATTTAAAATGCGGATGTACCTGATTTGGAAATATTGAGGAAATGCCCCCGATAATGTGAATGTTGATCAGCACAGGAATCATATTTCTTATCAAGTTCTCTCAAGATATTATGCTCATTTTTAGAGGGCGTGCTGGAACATGTTTCTCTTGACATCATTGTGATTTGTTGTTGAGATTCAGCGTGATCAGTGACATCTGGTGCATGTGTGAAATAGACAAGGCAGATACATGTTGCATTCTGGGATTAGCCCTTAGGGTGGGTTAGATGGACGGCTGCCAATAGCGGTGTCCTAAGATGCTTCCATTATCAGCATTGCGTATCCTCCAGACGGCTCTCAATCATCCATTATCAATGCTTTATTGGAATGTCACATATCCGCTCGCTGGGGTGTCGCAATTGGTCTTTCTGATATATGGTGGAACTGCGTGGGGGGCAACGTCCTGAGGGACAGATAATACAGTACAGTCACCCATGCTTCTGACATCTCTTTGTTCTCTGTGCACACAACCATGCACACCAACTCCAAGGGAGTTCCTGCCTCACAAGTAAGGCAATTAGTTTGCATCTGTGTGCACTATTGCGCCACTGGGACAGAATAGATTTGTTGGGAGCTTGTAGTCTGCGACTCACTCGCGTATCTCGCCACGACATGATAAAATGACAAGTTCAAAGTACAAGTACCAGAAGAGAGTAACACCATCAAAGGGATTCGAGGCAAAGTCAGAAATGTTTTATGTGTGTGTGTGAGTGCGTTTGCTTGAGGATCATTGTTTAAATTTGTTTTGATTTGACGTGATTGACCCCCTGTGAGTGGAGGAAAAATAGACCCACTGCGTCTCCCTGCACGATTTGTAAAAAGCAAATATCGGGGGAACTCGAATTTTGATATGATCTTACTCTAACCAGCTCTACTGAATGTGTAGCCAATGGTCCTTTATAGTCTACAAAGACTAATACGCCATAAATCTTCATTACTGCATCCATGTATTTATTTATTCATTTGTGATTATGTAGATTCAGTCAGTTTCATGTTGTCGGATTTCCTTGGAAACTGCTCCTTTTCATGGAATTCGACTAGATTTGGTCTCTTGCTAGAGGGGAATCCCTTCAAGGTTCATTTCTAATTTGCCGTTCATACTCGTCAGTAAACTTGAATTTATGTCGGCATTGTTTCTACTAATAATTATTCGTG
Source organism: Theodoxus fluviatilis (assembly GCA_034096865.1). Taxonomy (NCBI): domain Eukaryota; kingdom Metazoa; phylum Mollusca; class Gastropoda; order Cycloneritida; family Neritidae; genus Theodoxus; species Theodoxus fluviatilis. The sequence continues at coordinate 69,445 of JAWQFJ010016647.1, read as the reverse complement.
CATTCCCTTCTGTTAAAAATGAAATTTGACCCTTCATCACTCAACTTAGTCAAAGCCTTACATTTGCTTGATGTACATGTGTAGATCTGTCAAGGCTTGCTGTACATGTATAGATCTGTCAAGGTTTGCTGTACATGTATAGATCTGTCAAGGCTTGCTGTACATGTATAGATCTGTCAAGGCTTGCTGTACATGTATAGATCTGTCAAGGCTTGCTGTACATGTATAGATCTGTCAAGGTTTGCTGTACATGTATAGATCTGTCAAGGCTTGCTGTACATGTATAGATCTGTCAAGGCTTGCTGTACATGTATAGATCTGTCAAGGCTTGCTGTACATGTATAGATCTGTCAAGGCTTGCTGTACATGTATAGATCTGTCAAGGCTTGCTGTACATGTATAGATCTGTCAAGGCTTGCTGTACATGTATAGATCTGTCAAGGCTTGCTGTACATGTATAGATCTGTCAAGGCTTGCTGTACATGTATAGATCTGTCAAGGTTTGCTGTACATGTATAGATCTGTCAAGGCTTGCTGTACATGTATAGATCTGTCAAGGTTTGCTGTACATGTATAGATCTGTCAAGGCTTGCTGTACATGTATAGATCTGTCAAGGCTTGCTGTACATGTATAGATCTGTCAAGGTTTGAATTCGATGCGCCCGTTACAGTTGCACAAAGTGGTTATTTCGTGAATTAGCCAACTATCTGCATTTCAACAAGCGGTTACATTTTCCATTCGATCCTTGGTTTATCTGGTCTCTTCAGTTTTTGCTCCATCGCTTTGATATATCATATTGAATTTTCTTATTGTTGTCGTCATGTAGGTTTCTTTCCTGACGAATAAAGTCATTAAAAAGTGTAACAAACCCCCACCTTTCAGGATGTGTTGAAAATAGCTGCGGATTAGATAGACTCCTGAATGTGCATACGCGAATATCCTATGGCTTCAGTGCTCAAACACACACACACACACACACACACACACACACAAACACACACACACACGCACGCACGCACACACAGATACACACACACACACGCACGCACACACGGATACACACACACGCACGCACACACGGATACACACACGCACACACACGCACACAGATACACACACACACGCACACAGGGATATATATACAAACACGCGCGCGCGCGCGCACGGATACACACACAGACACACACGCACGCACGGATACACACACAGACGCACACGCACGCACGGACACACACACACACACGCACGGATACACACACACACACACACACATACACACACACTCACACATTCACACACACACATTCACAAGCGCTCATACCTGAATACACCTACACACATTTGACAATGTTGCACATCTCTTGCACTCTTATGACGGCATTCAGCCTTTCTTTGAGATGGAATTCAGGAATGCGCCTCCTGTATTTACTCTGTGTTCACCCCACGTTGAGTTAAATTGGACACCTCCTTTAAGCAGGACACGCCTGAGAAGCGGGGGCGGTGAACTAAGCCAGTTACACCCTGAATTTGAAAAGGCTATAGAAAACACCAAAGGCTATAGAAAACGCAAAGTATCTCCTTAGACCACCTTTGCGGTTATGCACTAACGTGATTGAAAAGAAGCAGCGTTTGTCTCGAGGAGGTCGGATCAAGATCATCTTCCTGCCACTAAGAAGGCTTTGTAATATAATATTTGTGTTCACCTCGACGTGAGGCGTAATAAGAAAATACGCATGACTGGAATTGCCTTTCAAAACCAATGTAGCGATCCATCATTGAAACCCATCTCCTATGACAGCGTACGGGGCTTTGCTAGTGATGAAAGCTTGTTTTAGAATGTCCTTGTTTAAATGAATGTATAAGCGGAACGTTTATGTTCTGTGTTATAATTATTTCCTAAGTCTTTTTTTCGCTCCATATATTTGTCTCTGTCTCCTGTCTCCG
>JAWQFJ010016647.1:55000-62500 GCA_034096865.1 Theodoxus fluviatilis | reverse complement strand
ATGCGTATTACCTTTTTAACTTTTTGTTTTGTCCATCGCTGTCAGTTCGCGCATCCATTCTCCCTAGTGTATTTACAGACACAGAGACCCTACGTGGAACAATGAAAGGTTCGGACCTCATGCAGAGACCCAAGGCGCGATTCCTGGTGAACGTTAGAGGGCTGAAACCCTTGTGCTGCTCAGGTCCGTCACACACACACACACACACACACACACACACACACACACACACACACACACACACACACACACACACACACATACACACACATACACACGCGCGCGGGCGGGCGCGCGCGCACACACACACACACAGGCTTACGCAGAGCTACATTTCACCTACAGCGTTGTTCAGGCGGCCTGCAGCTGACCTCCACATGCCTGCGCTCAGTTGGAGCGTGGGGAGGCTGCAAGCGAGACCAAGGAATATTCAATCGTCTGCTCTCCAAGGGAAATCATGATGTAAACAAGTGTTGGAAGCGAGTCGGTTATGCGACCATCCAGTTTCATTTATCATGTAGAATGTCTTATCTGATATAGCTGGCACGACAGAAACAACGATGTACAAGTAAAGCTGAAATATCACATGAAAAGTCAAACGCTTCATGCAAAAATGGAGTCAGAGCAAATAGCCATCTATGATTTCCGAGACGACTTGCGCGTACATGGACGCGGGAATGTCTCCCTCGTGGCGGTGTTTCCTCCTTCTACCGCGCATGAGGTGGACAGCTTCCGGTACATTATCACTGAATGCAAACATTTGATTGATAATTACATCCTCATCACGAGATGCGTTATCCTTTTCCTGCAAAATTGCAACTGCCATCAACGCTAACTTCCTCTTGTCCGCCATGTTGCTTTAGACGCTTCGCAGTCGAGTAGGTCAGGGCCGAGCGAAGTTGAGTGTCATTCTAGTTCACTAGAGATTTCGCCTACCGGCGAAAGTGTCTCTAGCCCAGTTGACATCACGTGATGGAAGGTTTACGTCCGATAAATGCAGATGGACGTCACACGAGAGGCTTGTGGGATGGCCGATCTGCTCCCCGAATAGGCAGTTAAAGTAGTTCTAAGACTATTTCGCACAAAACTCTTAACTTACTCTTGTAGAGGCAATAAACAAGCGTTTATTTGATAAAATAAAATGTTTGTTTTGAAATGGAAAAAGTTTTCACATCTGAATGATTTCTGTAAAAAGTGGAGAAAAAAGAGTATCAGAATGAACTATTTTTGGCGAAATGCTGTAATGCGAAGGGTCAAGTCTATTACGCATTCATTGCGAACTGTGCCAGAGTCACGTGACTCGGTTTCACAGAATGGTTGAGTGTCGACTACGGTGCGCCTTCGCAGTACTTGCGGAGTTCAATCCTGAACGCATCCCTGATATGTGCTGTTCAGTCATGGCACGGTGATTTATGGGAAAGTCCAGCCTTTGACTGTTCTTTCAGTCTTTATCCCGTTCTTCTGACCTTCCTTCATTAAAGCTGTAATATGGTCAAAACTATAGTTTAAATTTCCTTTTATCTTTCAGATAATTCCAGGGCAAAGTATTTGTGGGTTGTTTTTGTATTTTCACTTTGTGAATCTCTTTGTCCATCATCTGCTGTTGAAGATATGAAAACGAGTTAGCGTTAGTGGTCATAGGTTGCACAACGTAAAGTATGCGTGGCATTTTATTTAGCATTTTCCTCGTTTCCGTTCTGTGAAGGTCACTTGGGAAATCAGTGAGTAACCTGTCCTTAGGTGGAGGAACTAAGTAGGATATTGTGTCACAGGTGCAGCCGTGTTACAGATCGGTTTAATCCATCGCCTACCTCAGGACTACCACCTGCGTTTCCGTACGCACTTTCTGAGTTTCAATGTCTGCCAATATCTGCTCACCGATCTGTTTTCCAGCGGTTGTTCTTTGCCATTCTTAACAGTGATGCATCGTTGCCTAGCGTTTTCATTGAACAACCTGCGATGCGTACGTTCAGTTTATCTGCATTGTACGGTCTCTGTCTCGACTAGTTGTTCATGTGCAGTTCAGCTTGCTCATCATGTTTGTAAAGCAATGCTAGTTCCATCGTCATCCAAGTAAGAGAAAACAATCAAAATGTTTTGCCATTTATGTTTTGTTGACAACGTTACCGCCATATGATTTCATTATTTCTTGCTATACATTTTCGTCACCTTTTTATATATTTGATATGATATATCCTAAAGACGCTACTGCTAAATCAGTGGAAGATATTTATAAAATTTCAAACACTGTTTTCTTCTACGATTCATCAGAGAGGAACTTGTTCTCGCAAACATAATAAAATATGAGTCTTCATGATGACTGCATATTTTCTTTGAAAGCCTTTTCAGGGTCCAAAATGCAGAAACATGTCATCTGTAGAACTGGAGAGCACTCAGAGATCACAACCCTACGCCAAGGAAGCTAAAAATGTTCTTCCCTGGCCTGTATAATTAACTAAGGCAACATGTTCTGCTAGCCAGGCCTGACTCTTTTTTTAGCTCATTTTATTGGCTGAAAGCACGTCAGAGTGCGGAACGCCTACGCCCGCGTCATTAATAATTTGACGTCATCAACTTCGTGACGCCAATTGAATATATCTTTATGCTTTCAAATCTCTATCTACATAACATATGGCATTCTCTTTATCCCTCCAGGTTTACTGGAGGTCCTACAGACTTTATCTGTCTGTCTGTCTGTCTGTCTGTCTGTCTGTCTGTCTGTCTGTCTGTCTGTCTGTCTGTCTGTCTGTCTGTCTGTCTGTCTGTCTGTCTGTCTGTCTGTCTGTCTGTCTGTATGTCTGTCTGTCTGTCTGTCTGTCTGTCTGTCTGTTTGTCTGTCTGTCTGTGTGTGTGTGTGTGTCTGTCCCGACTCCACGGCTGATTTCTAAAACACTACTGGACGGATTTCCTTGACATTTTGCACACTAACTGGAAGTTAAGTCCAATTGAATGTATCAAATTTTCATAATCGAGGCTTGAAGAGAAAGTGGTTTTTAAAGTCGTACACTCGACATCGCCTCTCCAAATACTCCATTCATGGAATGGCCAAATTGCAAATTGTGTGACGTCATCAACAACGTGACGTCATTTGCGAGTAGAGGTTTGAGGATAATGAATTTCGTACACTTGGAAGCACCTCCCTAGATAGTCAATAGATGTAAGAGCCTAATCGAGTCAAACTCTTTTCCTACGTTCACAAAACATTTGGCTTCTTCGTATGATGAACGTCTACCAGCAGACGCAAAAAAGAGATAATACGCTGTGTTGGCGTCAAATTCATTCCATTTGTGAAACCGGTAAAGAATATGTACCATCTAGATCGTTGCCTTCGCTGGTTAAAAGCCTGGAATCGCCCAGCAAACTAGCTGAATGTGGACACAATCACGCGGCACTGTTGTACATTTGCAGTCAACGTAAGATCTCGTACGACGACTTGATTCAAGGCCTAGTGCTAATTGTTTTGATGGTCTGGTCTCAGTGTCACAAAAATATGATGATTTCATCAATCCCTGATTTAAAAAATAAGTACGTTGCCCTATATTGATCGACATTCTGAGTAAAATAGATCTATTTCACTGTCCCGCCCGGCGAACTAGCTTGTTGCCGGCTGTATCGAGCTTGTGTGTTCGTGTAGGCCTACTCAAAAGTCAAAATCACAGTCGTCTCCGTAACAAGGAATAATCAGAGTAAGGGGGGAAAACATTTCGTTTGTTTTGTTTTGTTTTTGCAGCACTTCAAAGATGGTGTGTAGGTCTGCGACTGTCTGTCTCTATGTGTTTTGTGGTGTGTAGGTCTGTGACTGTCTCCATGTCTTGTGGTATGTAGGTCTGTGACTGTCTCCATGTGTTGTGTGTAGGTCTGTGACTGTCTCCATGTGTAGTGGTGTGTAGGTCTGTGACTGTCTACATGTGTTGTGTGGTGTGTAGGTCTGTGTCTGTCTCTCTCCATGTGTTGTGTGGTGTGTAGGTCTGTGACTGTCTCCATGTGTTGTGGTGTGTATCCCTGTGACTGTCTCCATGTGTTGTGGTGTGTAGGTCTGTAACTGTCTACATGTGCTGTGTGGTGTGTAGATCTGTGTCTGTCTCTCTCCATGTGCTGTGTGGTGCGTAGGTCTGTGACTGTCTCCATGTGTTGTGGTGTGTAGGTCTGTGACTGTCTGTCTCCATGTGGTGTGTAGGTCTGTGACTGTCTCCATGTGTTGTGTGGTGTGTAGGTCTGTGACTGTCTCCATGTGTTGTGTGATGTGTAGGCCCCAAGCTAAAAGACACACTTTTGTATGATTTATCTGTCTGTATGTCCCGACTAAACGACTGATTTCTCAAAAACTACTAGACGGATTTCCTTGATATTTTGCACACTTACTGGAAGTTAGGTCCGATTGAATGTATAACATTTTCAGAATCGCGTAATTTCAATGAGATTTTCTAGGATTAATTTCGAGAACATTGGTGAAGGAGAGAGAAGGATTTTTTATGATGCGGGTCGTTTCGTATCCTGGACGTTTCGTACCTAGTCGTTTCGTATCCTAACCCTAACCCTTACCCTTACCCTTACCCTACGGGTTAGGGTTAGGATTAAAGTTAGGGTTACGGTTAGGGTAGAAAAAATACGAATCGACTAAATGAGGTACACAACGACTAGGGTACGTTGCATCCATGGTACGAAACGTCCAGTGTACGAAACGTCCTGTATTCTATTTTTTATCCCTCCAGGTTTACTGAAGGTTCTCACAGCTTTATTGTTTTGTTTTTTTAATGCCAAAACCTGGAGGTTCAGCGCCAGCGGTTTTTATAGTTGTCATTCCCAAACGAGATGGCAGATAACCTCCAGACTGAGATGGATGGTTTCTTGGCTAACACCCTGACCTTTCAACAAACTTCATTAGGATTTGTTGTGATTTTTTAAAGTTATTTTGCCGAATAAAAAAATAAACTAACGAACCGAGAGTAAAACATAACCTCCTTGGCGAAGGTAATAAAAGTGTAGAGCATCCATTCTGTATTCCACCTGAGTGCATTGTAGTGAAATACTGGTACCAACGTTCTGCTAAAACATAGAGGAAAGTGCATTCAAATTGTGTCCTTTGCGTATATCTAAATCCACGATTGGAGTTCCGTCTTACTCCAGTGGGATAAGTTAGAGGCAAATATTTTTCAGCCATCACGAATTATTGACAGCGTAACCAGGGACAGTACAGTATTTTCCGTTCAGACTATACAAGCAGAATAGGGAACAATGTCTCTTTTTGTAAATAAGGGTCGACGTCGACGAAATTGTAGTGTCAAATGTGCTTGAGGGTGATCATTCGCAGAGCGTCTCATTTCCGTGCTCTTCCAGACCGTTGTCTCATCCCAAAGGGTCTTACTGTACAAGACAACGGTTTCCACCTGGATTCTCTTCTTGCTCTGGCCTGCTGCCAATCGCATGTCAAATGTTGGCCATGTTGTTTGAATACACTCAAGCTCTTGGGATGCTCATAGTGTATGCTCTCTCGCTCTATCAAATCATTTGCAGAACACTTGCCAAAACTGCACACGTATGCATAAGAAGAAGTCCCCTAGTGCTTGTTGGAAGCTATCCTTCCGACGTGTCCCAGGACCACGTAAATGTGCATTCCTTTTTACTGCAACCTACCGGAAAATATGCATTCAGCGCTGCTCTCGAGCTCATACAGACACCGTGTAGTCCGTTTCCAGGGGGGAGTCATGTAACGAAGGAAAACCATGTTGTGTTTTATATGCATAGACCAGAAATATAGTATCTGGCTTTCAAAATTCAAACTGATTTGAACAACTTTCTTCCGTATGCAGAAACGGGATCCTTTGCATACCTCTGTTTCTTCATGGCATCCATGCATATGCATGTGTAATCCGTGTTTCAAATAAGTGGAGCTTGTGTGTGCTACGCGTCCCGGCGGTCGCAGGCGGTTCACAGAAATGCAGATACGTGCACTGGATCCACCGCGTTCCTCGGGGTGACGGCGCTGCAGGGCAAGGCGTGCTGCTAGATGTAATTTTCTGATACGTCCTCGAACGAACAGACGAGTTTGTGCAAGATTGGTTTTGCCATAAATTTCTGCTATCGATCTCCAACTCACATTGCACGTAGTGCAAAAATGTGTCGCTGTTCTGCAAATTCGATTTTGTTACATGGACTACATGGCAATGCAAGAACACTGTCTGGCCATCCTCCAATAATTCTCTTGCCTTGTTTTCAGCGACAGTTTCTTTCCGTGGGAGTATTGCTGATCAATGTAGACTATAGGAAGAAGACACTGAGGCACAGGGAGGCTACCGCCATATACCACGTCATCATCATGTGCTATCTTAGGGGGGTTTGACGTCCTCATTCTCGACCATAATTTGGCGCCCTGGATTTGAATAGACGCTATTATGGCTTTGAGTGGATCTGTCATGCCTGTAGCCTGACGGCAGTATGCGTCAGTGGCACTATGATGAGTCAGGAGCTACTGCTTTGTCCCGCTTCAAGGAAGGCGAATGTGTGGGCGTCAATACAGAGAGGTCCAGGTACGATTTTTTTAATTGTCTCTGTGCACGCGTTGTGGTTTCTAATGTGAAACCTTACCTCAAGCTCAGGCTCTGCATGGCAGTTCTCACTGTCTGCTTGGTTTCCTTCGGCCCCCCGCCCCACCCACCCACCCAACGTCCTTGTCCCCCTACTGCTGTTCATCGGACCCGGACTTTCTATGGATCACATATTTTCGCATAAACACAGCATTTTTCTGTAGTAAAAAAAGCTACCTGCGGTGCCATTCTTCCTGACTTACTTACTGTGGATGACTGTGTACGGTCGTGTGATTCGTGGAGGAGTAGACGTAAACACGAGATAAAGGAACGTGTACCCAGCAGATGAGACGAGTCACTGCTTCGTGTGAAAGTAGTGCGATATTACAGTCAGTCACAAGCGAGATTACAGTAAGTCACAAGCGAGATTACAGTCAGTCACAAGCAAGATTACAGTCACAAGTCATGTGGGGCTGTACAGCCGAGCAGAGCGTTTGACTTGCAGTCGCTTGCAGCTAATGGTCGCGATGTTCGAAGCTGCACTGATCTTGCAGTTGCATCCTTGGGAAAGGTGCCTCACCCACATTGCTTCTCCTACCGAGGAGTAAAACCGGTCACTGGACGCTGCACATTTGCGACCGGGGGTGGAATTCTTCCAAGAGAATGTCATGAGAAAGGACGAAAATAAGGATTATTATTATTATCATTAAGTATCATTTTTAAAAAATGAGCACACCAATCGTCGCGATCATGCTCCCACAAACGTCTACTTGTTAGTGCGTTGTATGACGCGTAGCAGTTAGTGAGTTACTTCGGTCAGAGATGCAGCTTATCTGTGTCTATAATGTTCTTCAGTCTTCGTAGTGAACTATTGTTGGTCCTCTGTTACAAACGAAATAAAAGTAGTAAACCAGTCACTGATGTATTATCTAAAACATGGGTGGATAAACAGCAAGCCAGATGAAGTGAGCATAAA
>JAWQFJ010016647.1:47500-50000 GCA_034096865.1 Theodoxus fluviatilis | reverse complement strand
CTTGGCAATATAGAGTATTTCTACTCATTTGTGTGTCTTTGAATTTGCTTCGATTTGAGTTTGTCGAGCTGTTTTGTTGCATGCATGTCTTCTTTTTAGTCACCTTTTGATTCCGTGCTGCACCGTCTCCATTTGAAGACATACGCTGTTTCATCATATAGTGAATCACTTTCTTGTTCATGGTCGAGTATGGCTTGGGAATGGAGTAGTAGAGTGCAAAAGAAGCATGGCAAGACAAAATGTGGATTAATGGATACTTTGGGTGAAGGGGGGAATGCCGTAGCAGACAAAACTAATGACAAAGAAAAGCAGACACTAAAAATGAATACGAGTATGAATACTTGTGTTACATAATGAAAGAAGGCAAAGACAGAAAAAGACGCTGGCGAAGACGAACAGACGGACACAGACAGATAGGCAGGCAAGCGGACAAAATATACCAGATTACCAATCTGTAGAGGCTAAAACTGAGGACTCGTGGACGTGTTTAGAGACAAATGGATAAAGCAGAAAAGTTATGAAGTCTTCTGGAAAGCTGTCAAGCGAGGGCGAAATACTACAGCATACTGTTAATGTTCTCAGTCCATAGGTACCGAGCTGTCGGAATGGTCGATACCATTTTCAATCTCATGAAGTGTTCCCAAGGTTATGGCGGATGTCCCTAGCAATTTGTGTCACACCTACCGTAAACCAAATACTTCTTTTAGTTCTAACTTGCTCTCTGAAGCACTCACCCTCAAAATGTTGTCTCAAGAGTATGGTTTGTTAGCCCTTAACGGTTTTCTACAGAAAGGCTGCTTTGCCATCGATTCGTCGGCTTTAGTCGACACTGCCTGGGGATCCGAAGGAAGGTGCAAGATATTAATTCATTGTCACGCACCAACTACTCACTAGAACTTTGCATCACACATACGAAGTAAAGACAGTACCTTTGCACTGTGAATCTGTTTGTGTCTTCCAGCTTTCCGCAAGTCCAGCCGCTACTACCCCGAGCCTCGTTTCATTCCCACTGTGAACAACGTGACCGTGCGTCTGGGCGATCCCGCCATACTCCCCTGTACCATCCAGTACTTGGGCACCAAGCAGGTGCGTGGTCCACTTGCTGCTGTTAAACTTATGCATTTTCACCAACCTTGGCAGTCTTGCACCTACTCGAGCTTCTTCAAAACGTTGGTTTCTTTTGTTTCTTCCTGTCGCGGTATCTAACGGCTATAATGTAGTTTTGCGATGCTACATCCTCAATCCTCCAGGGACGATGCAATCGCCCTGAAGGTGAGAGCCATTTGACACTCTAGAGTTTACAACTAAACTAAACTGCCACACCTTGGAGGGACACCACAAATAATCAAACAATGTCAGAACAACAAGTGAGGAAGAACCACTGAATCTGGTACAAAAATAACAGTTTAATCAAGCACAGAACCTCCCTTTTCTGCCCGAGGCAGTGAAGGGTGAACGCAGGCAGCGTTCAACACAGTAAGGGCCGAATTCAAAACAATAACACAACCTCAGCCCAGCGGAAACAAGTTGGCGCCGCTTCCGCTGTAAACAGAGAAAAATAAACAACAACCACTACAACCTTCAAGCAAAAGGTTCACAAAAATCTCAAAACTGCCAGAGAAAAGTCACAAGCAACAATAACAGCGTTACCGGTAACGTGCATAAAGTTGACACTGTGATGAAAAAAAAACCACACAACTCCTTCCCAACTCCAGTTTCTCCAAAACTGAGAAAAATACCCTTTAAATTCTTCCTAAAACTCCACCCTTCCACCACTCGTTCTGGCCGTCCTGGCCTGAACTACAATAATCTCCAATAATAAGGGTTACCCCAAACACTTCCAACTCCAAGAAGTATAAATCCACCACCTCTTCTCTTGACACACTAAGTCTTTCAAAAAAGACTTATCAACAACGAAGTGTCTACAAAAGAAACTTCCCCCTTAATTCCCAACAATTCCAAATTGAAGAAACATCAAAAGTTCACACAAGAACCCCCACAAAAATCATCCGCTCCCTTCTCCGAGAAGATGAGCAGGACCCTGACTCCAAGCGATGAAGCGTTCAGATGTCAACAACCCAAGGCCACGCCCCCTTGTCACTCACACCCCGCTCCCGGCGAACGTCAACTCCAGCCTGGCCTGACCCCAGGTCCAAAGGTTATGCACTTACGACAACAACCCCGCCTTCCCGGCCTCCGCTCACCGTTCTCTCCCTCCCGCTCCAACCAATCAGAAGCGTCCCCACGCTAAACAACACGACAGGCGAGCAACCAGAGAAATGGATGAGAAAGGCATGCGCTTACCAACTCTTGGCTCTCCCCACGGGTCCAAGAATACAACCTACACACCCATTCATAGTTAATTCTCAAAAACACAAGTAAGGCTATCCAGCGATCGAGTCCAAATCTGTCACAGTGTGTAACGCGTCATCCAAGACTAGTGAATCAAATTGCGCTACACACTGCACCGTTGCATGACACTCCGTTGCAACCCGCTATA
>JAWQFJ010016647.1:30000-42500 GCA_034096865.1 Theodoxus fluviatilis | reverse complement strand
TCTGTCTGTCTGTCTGTCTGTCTGTATGTGTGTGTGTCTGTGTGTATGTCTGTCTGTCTGTGTGTCTGTCTGTGTGTCTGTCTGTGTGTTTGTCGGTGTGTCTGTGTGTCTGTCTGTGTGTCTGTCTGTATGTCTGTCTGTATGTCTGTCTGTGTGTCTGTCTGTGTGTCTGTCTGTCTGTCTGTCTGTCTGTCTGTCTGTCTGTCTGTCTGTCTCTCTCTCTCTCTCTCTCTCTCTCTCTCTCTCTCTCTCTCTATCTGTGTGTCTGTGTGTCTGTCTGTCTGTGTATCTCTCTGCCTGTCTGTCTGTCTGTCTGTCTGTCTCTCTCTCTCTCTCTGTCTGTCTCTCTCTCTCTCTCTCTCTCTCTCTCTCTCGCTCTCTCTTTCCCTCCTAAAAAGGACAATCCATCCTCAGATTCAGATACTAAGGATGTTAACCAGAAACATTGTTGGGTGAAAAAAAGGTATTTGTCAAAACCGAATGCTGTGAAATAACAGAGGCTGTTTGTGAATAATAATACTTCTTTCACATATCACAGGTAATGATGAGAATACAAGACAATTCTGTCATCCGCAGTGAGAGTAAAACGATAGTCTTTGTGAATGCTAAAGGGATGGATAGATGGATATATACATGTAAATAGTTTTTCGGCCTATCAGCTTTTGTAGGCTACGTAAGGCTATTGACTACGACAAATCACAAGACAATGCGCAGTAAGAGAAAGTCAAGGCCCGATTTCCCTGTGTATTCGCCCTCGTCTGTATTTGTACTGTCTCCCCCAGTTCTCATTGCCTTCTTTTACCGAACACAAAACATGTTCTGTCCCTAGTAAGAAAAGTATGTTACATCTGTATTTATACTGTCTCCCCCAGTTCTCGTTGCCTTCTTTTACCGAACACAAAACATGTTCTGTCCCTAGTAAGAAAAGTATGTTACATCTGTATTTATACTGTCTCCCCCAGTTCTCGTTGCCTTCTTTTACCGAACACAAAACATGTTCTGTCCCTAGTATGAAAAGTATGTTACGGCTGTATTTATACCGTCTCCCCCAGTTCTCATTGCCTTCTTTTACCGAACACAAAACATGTTCTGTCCCTAGTATGAAAAGTATGTTGCGGCTGTATTTATACTGTCTCCCCCAGTTCTCGTTGCCTTCTTTTACCGAACACAAAACATGTTCTGTCCCTAGTATGAAAAGTATGTTACGTCTGTATTTATACTGTCTCCCCCCGTTCTCGTTGACTTCTTTTACCGAACACAAAACATGTTCTGTCCCTAGTATGAAAAGTATGTTACGTCTGTATTTATACTGTCTCCCCCAGTTCTCGTTGACTTCTTTTACCGAACACAAAACAATGTTCTGTCCCTAGTATGAAAAGTATGTTACGTCTGTATAAATACTGTCTCCCCCAGTACTCGTTGGCTTATTTTACCGAACACAAAACATGTTCTGTCGCTAGTAAGAAAAGTATGTTACGGCTGTATTTATACTGTCTCCCCCAGTTCTCGTTGACTTCTTTTACCGAACACAAAACAATGTTCTGTCCCTAGTATGAAAAGTATGTTACGGCTGTATTTATACTGTCTCCCCCAGTTCTCGTTGACTTCTTTTACCGAACACAAAACATGTTCTGTCCCTAGTATGAAAAGTATGTTACGGCTGTATTTATACTGTCTCCCCCAGTTCTCGTTGGCTTCTTTTACCGAACACAAAACATGTTCTGTCCCTAGTAAGAAAAGTATGTTGCGGCTGTATTTATACTGTCTCCCTCAGTTCTCATTGACTTCTTTTACCGAACACAAAACATGTTCTGTCCCTAGTAAGAAAAGTATGTTACATCTGTATTTATACTGTCTCCCCCAGTTCTCGTTGACTTCTTTTACCGAACACAAAACATGTTCTGTCCCTAGTATGAAAAGTATGTTGCGGCTGTATTTATACTGTCTCCCCCAGTTCTCGTTGGCTTCTTTTACCGAACACAAAACATGTTCTGTCCCTAGTATGAAAAGTATGTTGCGGCTGTATTTATACTGTCTCCCTCAGTTCTCATTGACTTCTTTTACCGAACACAAAACATGTTCTGTCCCTAGTAAGAAAAGTATGTTACGTCTGTATTTATACTGTCTCCCTCAGTTCTCATTGACTTCTTTTACCGAACACAAAACATGTTCTGTCCCTAGTAAGAAAAGTATGTTACGTCTGTATTTATACTGTCTCCCCCAGTTCTCGTTGGCTTCTTTTACCGAACACAAAACATGTTCTGTCCCTAGTAAGAAAAGTATGTTACGGCTGTATTTATACTGTCTCCCTCAGTTCTCATTGACTTCTTTTACCGAACACAAAACATGTCCTGTCCCTAGTATGAAAAGTATGTTACGGCTGTATTTATACCGTCTCCCCCAGTTCTCATTGACTTCTTTTACCGAACACAAAACAATGTTCTGTCCCTAGTATGAAAAGTATGTTACGGCTGTATTTAAGTGTGTATTATACTCACTCCTTCTGAAATATTGCCATGTTCTGTCCCTAGTATGAAAAGTATGTTGCGGCTGTATTTATACTGTCTATCCCAGTTCTCATTGACTTATTTTACCGAACACAAAAAATGTTCTGTCCCTAGTATGAAAAGTATGTTGCGGCTGTATTTAAGTGTGTATTATACTCACTCCTTTTGAAATATTGCCATTCAGAAATTAGGGATGACAGAGACAGTTATAGTGTCGAGTGCCATGATCACCAAGCCCTCTATCAAACGCTGCATTCTCTTTCCTGATTAATCCGACTTAACTCCAAGTTGCTTTACAGCGTTTACAGTTTAGAGGTGCTTAACCAGTTCTTTATAAGTGCCTTTTTGTTTGCTGGAACCGCTAATGCTATGTATCTACCGTAATAGCAGTTTGCGCACGTCCTTGCCTGTGTGTGTGTGTGTGTGTGTGTGTGTGTGTGTGTGTGTGTGTGTGTGTGTGTGTGTTTGTTTGTTTGTTTGTGTGTGAGTGAGTGTGTGTGTGTGAGAGAGTGTATGGGGGAGAGAGAGAGAGAGAGAGAGAGAGAGAGAGAGAGAGAGAGTGTGTGTGTGTGTGTGTGTTCGTGCGTGTATGCGATTGTGTGTGTGTGTGTGTGTGTGTGTGTGTGTGTGTGTGTGTGTGTGTGTGTGTGAAAGTGTGTGTTTATGTGAAAGTGTGTGTTTATGTGTACGTTTGAGTGTATCTGAGTGTATGAATGCGTGCTTACGTACACTCTTGCATGTAGCATCAAGGGTTAGAGGCTGATAAATGAATGGGATGAGGAATAGAAAACAACAACTGAAAAAAAACAACGTACAAGTCACACCCGCAGTACGCACGTGGACAGTAATTGGAACACAAAATCATTCAGGCAACAAGGCCAACAACAACAACACAGTTGATGGTTACGTGCAGTGCTTGCACATAACTTTTTCTCATTTATGTCTCTGCCATCAGCCACCTAACCCTCGTGAGGGGAAAATATATTTTGTTTCCAAAACGACAACGGAATGAGGAATGAGGGGCAAATGCCAAAGAAAAACAGCCAACAGCTAGTAGGTGTGCCTAGGACAAGATGGCGTATTCTAGCAAGAGCCAGTTCATCACGAAGTGCTCGAACAGCATGCAGACAATGCGCACCCGCCCACCTCTCCTGGCACGCTGGTGCTGCCTCCTGGCGCTACAACGCCTTCTAGGCCTGCTGGAGGAAGCTCAGGTGCCATCCTTGCAAATTGCCCAGCATCGTAGATTCTCTCTCTCTCTCTCTCTCTCTCGCTCTCTTTCTCTCTCTCTTTCTCTCTCTTTCTCTCTCTGGTGTGTGTGTGCGCGCGCGCGCATATCTCTGTCTCTATCTTTGTCTCTGTCTCTGTCCCCACCCCCTTCTCTCTCTCTCTCTCTCTCTCTCTCTCTCTTTCTCTCTATCTATCTATCTATCTATCTATCTATCTATCTATCTATCTATCTATCTATCTATCTATCTATCTATCTATCTATCTATCTATCTATCTATCTATCTATCTATCTAATCTATCTAATCTATCTAATCTATCTAATCTATCTAATCTATCTAATCTATCTAATCTATCTAATCTATCTAATCTATCTAATCTATCTAATCTATCTAATCTATCTAATCTATCTAATGTATCTATCTATCTATCTATCTATCTATCTATCTATCTATCTATCTATCTATCTATCTATCTATCTATCTATCTATCTATCTATCTATCTATCTATCTATCTATCTATCTATCTATCTATCTATCTATCTATCTATCTATCTATCTATCTATCTATCTATCTATCTATCTATCTATCTATCTATCTATCTATCTATCTATCTATCTATCTATCTATCTATCTATCTATCTATCTATCTATCTATCTATCTATCTATCTATCTATCTATCTATCTATCTATCTATCTATCTATCTATCTATCTATCTATCTATCTATCTATCTATCTATCTATCTATCTATCTATCTATCTATCTATCTATCTATCTATCTATCTATCTATCTATCTATCTATCATCTATCTATCTATCTATCTATCTATCTATCTATCTATCTATCTATCTATCTATCTATCTATCTATCTATCTTTCTCTCTATCTTTCTCTCTCTCTCTCTCTATCTATCTCTCTCTCTCTCTCCCTCTCTCACTCAAGAACCGCCTGGGACGAGTTCTATGATTGGGGACAATAAGGTCTTTGAATCAACAGAAATTAAGTGACTGCATCAGTGGAGAATGAAAAGTAGTACTCCGTTTCTACCGCGTTCTCGAAGAATTGGAAGCTGTGAAGTATCCTTGCAGGGCAGTTCATAACAAGGCAGCGGACGTCTGAAAAGGCTTCGTGGCATCGGAAGAAGGTCAACAGAACATTAGAAACATTTCGTTTGGAACCATTGCTGGCCGTCCTATGCCGAGATACACTGCAAAGCCAAAGTCAGTGGGGAAGGCAGACAAAGATGCAGATGAAAGCTGAAGATGGAGGAGGGGTTGGAGGAGCATGCATGTTTGTTTCTGGGGGCGTGATGGCTGTAAAAGAACAACAAACATCTCTATGGCTCTTGGCGCCAGCGACTGAAAAGACGCAATTGGATGCGTGGCGGGAGACGGTCCTGACAAATGTGTGGAAAGGAAAAGGATTTTGGGTGAGATAAGGTGTATGTGGGGTGAAAACAACCCTTATCACCTTGACGAAAAGTGAGTCAAGGAGGTGACAAGATTATACCCCATGTTTCTCTGAATACGTTTCTGTGGCACCTGATCTGATTCATTTTTCATAGTAAGACTCGTAGTTTGCTCAGGCGCTACAGGAACGGCCGCATGTATTTACCCTCTGCTTCCAATATCAGTCACTTTTTATGAGCCGCTGAAAGGCCTATCTCGCCATTAACCGAAACACAACGGTTCTTTCATGCTAGGAAATGAAGATCTCTTAGCGCCGTGGCGTTATCTTGGAGACGAGTCTAGCGATCTATTATCAAGGCGATAATCGGGAAACAATCTTCATTTATGAAGAGCTTGAATCTGTTCAGACTCTCGGACTGTTCTCGCACAGAGGAGGCGGCGAGGACCCGGAAGGCAATTCCCACTGCAGGCCACTGCAAATCGTATTATCCCAACCATGCCTTCCTGGGGACCTCGTATAGCACCCTGTATGGCCTACACGAGCCACTGAGTGTGTTTCTATGTTCCACTCGACCTCGGCGGCGAGACTCCCAAATAGCGCTCACTATCTAGGACAATGAGAATGCAATTTATTCTATCGAATGTTCGTCACCCTCTATTCCGCGAGTCAATTCAATTACTTGCTATCGATTCTCGGGGAATGAGCGAGTGTGATAAGAAGGTAACGGTCCTCCACACCGAGGAGCAACACAGAGCTTAGAGAGGAACTAGGACCTTAAAACGTGAGGAGGAAACTTAGCTTTGTTGGTGGCAGGACGGCAAAACGTGATGCTCATTCGCGATGGTTGGATGTTGTAAGTCAGGAGAGGGGATGCAGTGTGTTCTGCCTTCAAGCGCCTTTTCTTTCCACTTCAAGAGGCCTACACACGCCTACACACATTTGAGTCTGTGCATGCCTGCCATAATGAGTTCACAGAGTTTAGTTCAAACGAATGCTGATGATTGATTTGACTCCTCGCAAACAGTCTGAATCGAAAAGGAATATTTTGTTGTTTTATCCCTGAATTGCGACATGTCATTTGCCCACCACCTCCCTTGAAACGCTATCAAATTCAATATGATTTTTACAGCAGAAAAAAGTTTCAAAATTCCAACATGAGAACATCCTCACAATGTCTTGGCAAACGTCATAGTTTTTGAAGGCATGTTTCATCTCACTTTTCTTGGAAGTCTATAAATGAGATGTGATGCACCGATGCCCTGCTTCAAAAGCAGTTGATTTCTGGAAAGCGCTGAAGGGCCGCACCTAAGTTGATGATGTTCAAAGCTCATGAACTAAATGGAAATAAGGATCCAGCTATTTCACTTGCAAGAACTCTTTATACGGAGCCTTATTCAAGTAGGGTTTCAGTCTTCTATGTTTACAATCAGACAACTTCGTTTTATGAACAAACCTTTATAGGACATATTTGGCAAACAGCGATCATTTTGGCATGCAGCTGCTGGCGTGACTTCTTTCTACGTTTGGCAGTGATGTATGAGCAAGAAAAATTACTTATCTTTAAACTGAAATGAGATTTTATTTAGTGTGATTTAGCAGTGAAATGATTTTTACTGAAAAACTTTTAAAAATCAGCGATATATCGTATTCTTATTTTCGGAGACAAAGAAAGAAATTCGAGAGTGTCAGATTTATAACGTTAAATTTATCAATCCATTCTTTGCGTGCTGTCGTAAAAGTCCCACTTTACTCTAGCAGAGCACGCCAGCAGTGATAAACTACATTCTTGTTTTGCTTAAATAAAAACCGCTGGCGCTGAACCTCCAGGTTTTGGCATTTAAAAAAATAAATAAAAAAAGATCGGGTTCGAACCCGCAACCTCTCGAGAAAAGAGGGATGAAAAACACACACACACAAAAACACAAAAACCAGTTCGGGTTCGAACCCACAACCTCTCGAAAAAAGAGAAGAAAAAAAACGTTTCAGCGCAGAATCGAACCTGGTCACGCATGACCAATGCTGTACCAAATGTGCCATTGGAGAACTGGTATGACTGAGCATTTGTAAAGCATTTATAACGTTCTTTTCCGTAAACTGCCTTGGTTCGTATTTTGCACTGTAAATTGTAGAAACATGGATGATAGTTCATGAAATTTGAATGGTCTTGTACATGTTAGGATACTCAAGGCCTATTTCTGCCAAGTTTAATATCGATTCACTGCCATTAGGCCACGCATTTCGCCATTCCGTCAACTGACATTTTAGGGGGTGTTTTCGAGTTTATGACCTAAATAAATCTATTTTTTTTCAAATCTCGATTCAGAAAATTTGATACATTCAATTGGACCTAACTTCCAGTAAGTGTGCAAAATGTCAAGGAAATCCGTCCAGTAGTTTTTGAGATATCAGCCGTTAAGTCGGGACTGACAGACAGACATAGAGATAAAATTACGTCACGTTATTCAACGTCAAATGATCACGTCACACATTTTGCATTTCGCCATTCCGTCAATTGACATTTTAGGGGGGTGTTTTCGAGTTTACGACCTTAAAAAATCACGTTCTTTTCAAACCTCGATTCTGAATATTTGATACATTCAATCGGACCTAACTTCCAGTAAGTGTGCAAAATGTCAAGGAAATCCGTCCAGTAGTGTTTGAGATATCAGCCGTTAAGTTGGGACAGACAGGCACACACACAGACAGACATATAAAGTCTGCAGGACCTCCAGTAAACCTGGAGGGATTAAGTCTGTAGGACCTCCAGTAAACCTGGAGGGATAAATCTAGTGTTAACAAGGACTTTCTACTGCTGCACGCTTTGTAGAACTCTGCTGACCAACTTGAGGAATGCGGGATTTCCAGAAGTGAAACAAACTACTGGTGAGGGTTGGGCTGTTGTGAAAGTTATCTTTGACGCGTCCATCCACAACCTGGTTGCACGCTCCCTGAAGGGTCGAGTTGGCGTTGGAGTAATGGTGAGAGAAGCGTGATGAGCAAGGGGTGTACGTGTGCGATCTGAGCGCCCTTCAATAGGTGATAAGTCACACAATAAAAGCCAGCACTGTTACCTAATTCCAACTCCGATTGGGCTGGTGGACACTCTTGGCCTCATGTTGAGTGTTTCTTGTTTTTGTTTATTTTTATGTTTATTTAATGCGTAATGTGAAAATCATGCGTACGCTGGTCATCTCCGTATTCTTGTATGCATGCGAGTCCTGGACACTCACATCTGAACTACAGAGACGGATACAAGCCCTGGAAATGAGATGCTACCGCAAGATTCTGTACATCTCATATAAAGACCATGTCACGAATGAAGAAGTCAGCAACAGGATCAGGAGAGCAATTGAACAGTACGAAGACCTGCTCTCAATCGTGAAAAGCAGAAAGCTGAAGTGGTACGGTCACGTGTCAAGAGGCAGTGGGCTGGCCAAGACCATCCTGCAAGGTACCGTACCAGGTGGGAGAAGGAGAGGCAGGCAGAGAAAGAGGTGGGAAGACAACATCAAAGAGTGGACAGGCTTGACGTTTGCTGACTCACAGCGAGCCACAGAGGATATAGATCGATGGAGGAAGACTGTCCGAAAGTCATCGGTGGTGCATCAACAACCCATTTCAGGGTGAAGAGACTGAACTGAACTGAACTGTGTAAAATAGCAAAGCTCACACCTTACTCTCCCTTTGGTTTTACGTATAGGCATGATGATATAAAGCGATTGATCACCCTTCACTGAACATTAGGCAACCAGATATATTCTTTGCTAGAACTGACAACAGAGACGACGACAGGTGGATGGGTCGAGCAAGTTCAGGCACCAGGCTCATGCCCTCTCTCCAGGGAGCATGTTTGCGCAATGCTGGCTCAGAGCCGCACCGAGGCATAATTGCGCTGCCGTGTGCTTTCACTGCCCTCCCTGGTGCCCGGTTCTACACTCGGGTGACTGATCATCCACGAAGCATCCAGAAATGAATGGTGAAGGTACTCTTTCGACCTGCTTTATCGTTGAATCTGGCCAAGGAACATTGGGTCAGTCTGTGCATTTTCTGTGAAATACACTATGGCAGAGCCAAATGAGAGGCTAACTGGTGTCGTCACACTCTATCCACTTCTCGAAGGGGAATCTCTCTACTAGTGTAAAATATGCTGCAATGAGACCGTGCTCCTGTGTTTCTCAAAGCACGTAATCACTATCTGCAAGATGTGTTCATGCGTCGTACACCCCAGACATGCAAAGTGATATATATTCCGGAGGCTGCCTGGCCTTGCTGTGGCGCTGCAGCAACCCAGGACGGAAGCGGTGGCTATGGAATGGTAGTAGGGGCTGATGGCACGAGCCTCGACGCTCCAGTTCCTGGGGGAGATTGCTCTGTGTCCGCTCTCAGGCCGTCTCTCCGTCTGTATCAATTTGCCCGTGGAGCCCTGGCACGCATTCAAGACGCAGAGGACGTCAGAATCGGCATGGCGATTGCTGCCGCCCCGTGTGACGACTATCAATCGCGGAGCGCGGCGGCGAAATAGATATTTGGTCTGAGAGACTTCAGTGCCATTGTGTGTCTTAGCCTGGGCCAAAACCCTAGCCAGTGCTGGAAGACTGGGGCTGTCCATTCCACAGTCCTTCCAGCACAGCCAGAGCTGTCCTCCATTGATTGGACGATGGACAATCTGGCTAGTTATGATATCGCCCGTGCTGCCGGAGGAATTCCTGGGGATGATCCCCCTTCCTAAAACTTCCCCTTTGCCGCTAACTGCCGCTGCTGCTACGCGATGCCGAGATGGTGCCAGGCAAGTTGTTGGCAGCGGGTCGTCAGCGTCTTGCGTTTCCCCGTTTCCACTCACCCGCGGTCATAATGGCTTCCCAGGGGTCTCCACCGCCACGGGCTGTTTTGTTATTGCCACCACTAGGCAGACGAGTCTGATGCCGTCCGAGATTATGCAGCATGTTAGTGCGCGTATGTGGAAAGAAGCGGCTTTTTGTGTCTAGCAGTTCCTTGCACTAGGTTGCCGCTCAGGCAAGATTTTTGCGATATTACGACTCTAGATTCCGAGGAGACACCCCTGTTTCGTCATCATCGGGACCCCCCGTCTGTCGTGTTTTGGTGGGGGAGATTTAGAAGCTACTTTTACTTTCTGTTTACGATACGCGGCCAAGAAATCTAGAAACAACGAGCCTGCCATCTGGAAGCCATTACGTTCGGTATTTTCTTCGCCCACTCTGTTGCTTTTGACGCCATCTGCGCGCTTACGTTCACGGATGAGGCGCCTATTTCTCAATCTCTCGAAATAATGAATTACAATGGGAGGCTGTAGACACTGCGCACCAGTGGAGCCATTATATTTCACAACAAATCGTCAGGTTGCCTTCAGACTCTCTCTCGGGGGGGGGGGGGGGGGGGGGGGGTGTTCGGTGGAAAGGGGGGGGGGATACGAGGATAGCTTTGGGACCTGAACAAACAGCTCGCAGGAAGAGGCTGTCAGCACACTGTAGATGTTAGTGCGAGATGCCCATCTCAGAAAACAGACACCATTAATAACAGTGCAGACCCCGGGGAGAACGCCGGAAAATCGAGGAGAGGAGGACAGGGAGATGAAGTTTTAACTTCATTATGTTCGTACTCTCACTGGTAAAGTGCTCTGCGCTTATGCCTCAGATCCGATACAATTAGATTATATGTGTAAATTGGGATTGGATGAGAATCCAGTACGTGCATACACAGTTATCGAGGTCATTCATACGTTCCTGTGTTATGGATAGGCAGTCGTTAAGGCAACTGAGCAGGTACTGTTATGATGCTTTCGTGTATTTCCTGGAACAGATTGACATCGAAAGAATCATTTGATGTCTATGATTCTTTAGAAATTTAATGTGATCATTTTCGAGGGGACACACACACACATACACACATGCACACACACATACACACAAACACACATACACACATGCACACACACATACACACACACATACACACATGCACACACACATACACACACACACACACACACACGCGCGCGCGCGTCCTCAAACGTACTTACCCACCTACGTACGTACACACACACGTGCACGCACGCACGCACACACACACACACACACACACACACACACACACACACACAACACACACACACACACACACACACACACACACACACACACACACACACACACACACACACACACGGTATCCAGTTATTGATCCATTTGCATTGTCTTGCGTTCAGTGTACAGGAGCGAAAGCATTTGTTCATCTGTTAGATATTTGATTCACACACGTGTGGTTTTTCTGCAAATGATTCACCTGATATTCTAACAATCATAATAGGTGCAGTTTATGGTTGCAGATAGGGAAGGAGGAGGACGACGAAGACTACGACGATAGCGACGTCGACGATGATTTACACCAGTATTTCAATGACCTGCCTATTTAAAATATTTTCAAGATGCAATAATTACTCTTTGAGTGTATTCACATGTTGACCAGACGATAAATGCACTCATCCTGGCAAACACCAATGTTATTTTACTTCACGGACATAGTTCGGAACAAGTGCAAATTCGTCAATATTTACATGTCCTCACGCTGTGCTTGATGCAGCCTTCATATCAAATTGCCACTCAACACTCCCGAAACACTTTTTCGATTCCCGTTCTGAAGTCAACTTGTGTGCCTACACCCCTTGGCCAGATGTTAAGTGTGTTTACGGGGAAGAAGAATTGTTTCTGAATATGCGTTCTTTTCTCGTTTCCTGGCGTTAAGAACGAGTTGTACCCCCGGTCTATATGCCGCTTGCTATGCCTTCCTTTGGTCCAGCAGGCTGCAAGCAAACACTTTGTAGCCCTTTATAATGAATGTTGCTTGCCTAGCTGTAGCCACACCCGCGTGAGTTACGAGCTTGTCGATGTGGTGTGGTATCTGGAGATGTGCGGAGCGTCTCCTTGTTTATCCGCCAGGGGCCCCGCGTTTGCTTTCCCCAGTTCACGTCACTCCACTAATTGCCAGAAAGGCAGGCAACTGTCAGGCCCCAGACTCGGCGTTCCTTTGTACCAGCTCTTTGAGTTCTGAGCTGGAGATGCAGTGTGGGAGGCCAACACGTGGTGGCAAATATCGCACGCCATTCTCTCATTTCGAGGATAACGTAATAGTCAGGGCATATTCCTTGCGGAATGAAGTTATGGAAGAGGTGCGCACTCGCGTGTCGGGCATCGTGTGGATATGAAGTAAAGGTATTGCATTTGGTGTCCGCGTTACGTGGCACGGTGAGACAACCAGACATCCGAGTGTGATCAGATGTTAAAGTGCACAACTCGCTGATGCATGTTTGGTTCGGAATCCACTTTGCGTGTGTCTCC
>JAWQFJ010016647.1:10000-25000 GCA_034096865.1 Theodoxus fluviatilis | reverse complement strand
AAATGGCCCCGCGTGATCTGCTGCACTGATGGGTATATTGTGTTCCACAAGGAACGATGTGAACAAACATTCTGCTAAAATGACTGATTGATCGTCCTCTGCAGTCGCTGGCTTGAAATAGGCAGTGAGCGGTTTGCTCGGCTTTTCCGCGGCTTTCTTCTTGTGTGTGGCAGTACCCACGTGTTTCTCGATGTCAAACCGACCCCCATGAGCAATCGAAAAATCGGACTGACAGTACGTGCATCTTGCGGCTGAGGAGTTATTTGCAGATCTGACGATACATGGATAATCCTTGGTGTAGTCTGCTTTAAACTGCTGACAACTGGGTCGAGACTTTGGAGCCTTCTTTGGGGGAGTAGCAGCGAGATCGACAGTTTCTGCGGGTGTCTTTCGCTTCGACGCCATTTTTACGGTCAAACAACTGCGCTTCGGGTGTTTCCAGCATTTCCGCCCGGGGGTTCAAACGCAACGCGATTGGTCGGTTACAGTACACGATTCTACGTGAAGGTCAAAAGTTCAGTTCGAGGCTGGCACGCGGGTTGCTCGCTTTTTCATGAATGGATTTTTTAAAGGTCTAAAAAAGCCCGTCTTTTTTTAATAGTAATTTTTCCGGACGATCGTAGCATCGTAGCAAGCATGTCGTAACCGTAGCATGCTACGCCTAAATCGTAGTACTTGGCAGCTCTGGTAGTAGTGTTAGAATATGTGTCTTCTTGTTCTTCTTGTTCTTCTTGTTCTTCTTGTTCTTCTTCTTTTATTTATTATTATTTATTTATTATTCATTTATTAATTTATTATTTATATTTATTATGTATATTATTATATATTATTTATTTTATATTATATTTATATAATAATGTGTATCTATATTATATTTTATTTATTTATTTTAATATTATTTTATTTATATTAATATTTATTTAAATTATTATATTTATTTTTATTATATTTAATTATATTTTATTTATTATATAATTATTTTATATTTATTAATTATTTATATTATATTTAATATTATTATTTTATTATATTTATTATTATTTATTTTTATTTATTTATATAATTTTATTTTTATTTATTATTTATAATTATATTATTTTATATAATATTTTATTTATTTATATTTTTATATTTTTATATTTTTATATTTTTTATTATATATTTTAATTATATATTTATATTTTTATTATATTATTATATTATTTCGTATTAATTATTATTAATTATATTATTTTATTTTTAGTATTATATTTTATTTATATTTTTATAAATTTATTTTATAATTAATTTTATAATTGTTATTATTATTTATAGATATATAAATAAGAATAAGAAAAACAAACCCAAAAACCTCCTCCTCATCCTCTCCTTCCCACTCCTCCTCCTCCTCCCCACCATCCTCCTCCTCCCCTCACCTCTCTCTACCTTCCTCCACACTCCCTCTCCTCCCTCCTCCCCTCCTCCTCCTCCTCTCTCCTTCCTCCTTCCTTACTCCTCCCTCCTCCTCACCTACTCCTCTTCTTTTTCTTCTTCTGTGTCTATGTGCGTCTGTCTTCTGCGTGCTGTCTGTCGTTTACTAACAGTCTTCGTTCTGTCCTGTTTGTGTACGCCGGCAAGTGCATTTCCGTCAGTCGTCTCAGTCGTCGCTGTCGTCGTCGCGTTGCTGTCTCTCTCTTCTGTTCTGTCGTCTCTTTCTTCGTTTTCTCTCTCTTCCTGCCTGCCCCTGCCTGCTGTCTGCATGCTGTCGCCGCCTCATGATCTGTGTGTCGTCGTCTGCATGTCTGCTTGCGGTTCTCTTCTCTTCGTAGTTTTTTGTCAGGTGTGTTTCTTTTGGTTTTTTGTGTGTTTTTTTTTTTGCTTTTTTGGACGGCGTCTCTCTTTCTCGTGTTCCTCGCGTTTTTTCGTTTGGTTTTGGGGTTATCTCTACGTTTCGTCTGTGAGTCTTTCCTTCGTTTGTGATTCATACGTCGCTCTGTTTTTCCCTTCTTTACAGTCTCTTTTTTGTCTTCTAGTTCATAGTCTGCATGTTGTCTTGTCTTCTCCTTATGTGTTGTTGTTTTGTTTGCGTTGTCTCTTGTCTTGTGTAGTCGCATTGCTCCCGGTGTCCCACCGCGCCATTCCTCGCCCCGCATTGCTTTCGGTCGCGCTCTTCGTCTGTTTACATTTCTTGTCTCTTATTCGTTTTTATTGGTATGTTGTTGTTGTATTTGTTGGTTTCTTTTTCCTCGTCATTATTGTGAATCTTCTCTTCCTTTCTTTCTCCCATCTAGTCTGTTCTCACTTGTCCCCTGTCTGTCTGCACACTATATTGTGCCTCATATATTTTCACACTGCTACCTTTCCCTTCTTCTTTCGTTTCTTTCTCCTCTTCCTTTCTGTTCCTTTCGGCTTGTTTGTTCCACACACCAGTGCACGCATTGAACGACACTCACTCACAGTCACACACACACACCACTCTTTTGCCTTGTCGCTCCCTTCACGCACACTTTTTTCCCTCGCCTTTTTTTCCTTTGCCGTTTGTTCGTTCGTTCGTCACTATTCTCGGCGTTTTGTGCCGACGCGCACTCATAACTATCCACTCACCTTTTCCCTTCTCTTCTACTTTACCCCTACTTCATTCTCCTTCCTCCCTCCAGACTCACGACCCGCACACACCGTACAAGAAATGTAACTCAAGTAACGTATCTGTGTGTGTCACACTTTCACCCCTTCCCTTGTGCACTACCCTACTCTCTCCTAATTTCTTCACTCTTATCTCTCATTCATAGTCTTTCCATCGAGTAGTTCTCCGAGTACCAATCACTATTTACTATTCCAATGGTACGTAGTCATACATACTGCATTTTTGCTAAGTAATCGACTACACTACGTCATAATGAACAATATGGTCAGTACCATACCTTGAACACTGAAGTACCTACCTGTTCCAAGAATCCATTCCAGTATGTGTATGTCGTTGTGAGTATTCTGTTAATATTATCAATCTTATGTTTCTGCATGTTCTGTTTTTACTTTTTTTTCTAGTTCTTCAACCGTATTGTTATGCTTTTACACTTGAGTCTGACTTGTGCATTTTCTTTTGTTACATCTTCATTTAGTAACATGTTCTACTGGTTCTTGTGTCGAATACTTGTCTGTCTTGTGTATTCTTTCATAGTTTGTACTGTGCTGGTCTATTCGTTGATAATGTACTGTCATGTCTTGTTATGCCTTGTTCCTATAGTAATAAATTACCGTTTGTTGTGTACTGTGTCAGACACCAACGCTTGCCGCGTCCTTGTGTATATGATATCTGTGTCATTAGAACTGTCGATTATAGCCGATGGTATGTATGTGAGTGATATGTTCTATGAACTTTACCTACGGCCGTTCATAGACATGCCGTCCCGCGATCTGAACTTGATTGTCACATGAATGATTTGTATAGATGTACCATAAGTGCTGTGTGCTCTTCTGCATGTATTCGAATGCACTATACGCGTCAGTCATTTGTTTATACGGCGCATGACATGCAGCGCAGCGACATAAGTGTTGAGTGCGGTGTACGTGAATGTGTGTGTGTATGTGTGTCTGTCTGTCTCTGTGTCTGTTTCTCCCCCCACCCCCCTCTCTTCCTCTCCCCCCCCCCCCCCTCCCATACACCCGCACACACTCTATCTTTACCTGTTTATCTCCGACACGGCCAGCAGGGCTCGACTGCCAAGCATTAGAGGAGGCCAGCACGACTCCATCACTGGCGCCCCCCTGCCATCAGTCTACTTTCATCAGCTAATTGGCCGAGTGGTTCTCATCACCAGAACCTTGACCCAAGATTAGGCGGCCGCTGCGAGGACAAAGTGATTGCAGACGTCGTTCCTCCCCCTAACCGATTCCCCATTGGGCAAATAGCTTACAACTGCAGGATGTTACACTCTTCTTCTTGCTGTAGGGCCCTTGAGTGGCGCCTGAATGCTTATAAACGTTGTCTCGGCCCAGAATGATCATCAGAGCTTGGCAAACTGGGGGAGATGGTTCGAGTTGAAGCTCACACTTCTCGCATATGGGGATTGGCATAAGGTTTCCCTCATGCTCTCTGTTCGTTATTCCTGATGGTTTTATTTTCTGCCTTGCGTTAGAAGAGGTGTTCGCTGCCATATGTTTCCTAACATTTGATTTTACAACTAGTGTAAATGTTGAAATTGGTTTTTTGATTGTTCCTCTATAGTACAGTTAGAATACTTTAGTTTATATAACAGTCAGGCAGTGTTGATGAGGTAACTTGTGCACTTTTCGCGTTGCTATTTCCGACATGACCCACTCAGATACACACATTTGCCTGAACCTAGTCCACATATTCCTGATTTGCTTGACGCGAGTGTATTGCCGACCAAACTTGGCTTTTTTGTGGTTGATGTTCTCGAAAATTCTTGACCTTCATTATTTCAACAGAAATGGCAAACGATGAGTGAAGACTCATTACTAACATGTTATATATGAAAGAGGTTGACATACCCTCGGCACTTCAAGCAGTTTATTTACTGAAT
Source organism: Theodoxus fluviatilis (assembly GCA_034096865.1). NCBI lineage: Eukaryota > Metazoa > Mollusca > Gastropoda > Cycloneritida > Neritidae > Theodoxus > Theodoxus fluviatilis. The sequence goes on along the minus strand of JAWQFJ010016647.1, from coordinate 20,477 downwards.
GGGCCATCATTCATCACCGTTGTCGTTAGAAAGTGGATTTCAAGCTCGGCTATTGAGGAATTGAAGATGAGCCAAACCGTGGAGGGAAATTAGCAACAGGTCAGTGGCTCACAAAGCCCGATTTGAAACTATCATCACGCGAAATAGCTACGTCCCTGGACAACGTGTGCAGCCTGGTTTCCACAAGCTCGTGGCATGCTTCTGGTGCTGGAAATGACGGCAAATTGAGTGCTCCCATTTCCGACAGGCTGACTGACGTAACTGCTGAGCGGTGTATAAGTGGGCTGCCGCGTTAAGCATGAGAGGTAACGAGAAGTAGGTCAGAGCGGCCTGGGGAGCCCGCTCTATACAACGCGCAACTGTCACAATGAGCTGCTTTTGTGCTGCACCACGCGTCACTGGAAAGCTTCTGGGCTCGCGTCATAAGCCGCGATGAAAGGTGGATTCAACATGTACGACCCAGCGAGCCATGGCGAGTGCGAGACCAAAACATATCTTAGGGCAATATGTCTAACACCCAGGCCTCATTTTCGAACATCATGATGACGGTCCTCTTGAAGTGCGATGACATGCTTATGATCAGCTGTAGATCATCATCGGCAACGACTAAGGCCGCCTGTATGGAACTGTAGAGCAGTGCGAGCGACTCGTTTTTGTGTGGTGTAGGTTGTTGCTCGTTGATGTGTCCTATTTCCCCAGTTGCCCCTCTCCTTCCCAACCTCAAGTTCCATGTTGCCTGGTTTGCCATCGGTGACACTGGTCCTGAAAGCTTAGTCTTATGCTGTACTTGCCCGATGTGGCACCCACGGACTGCATGGTAATGTAAAGCGGTTTGATCTCTAGAAATGGGGGACGTGTTGCTATAACTAGCTACACCTTTACACTTACTTCGTTATTTCTAGAATCCCAGGCCACGCAACACAGCGAAAATAAGATGCATGAATGGAATGTTACGGCCTGTCAGCCCTTGAAGACTATGTAAGACCACAAATCATGAAAGTCACTTGAGCTGCTTTGAGTAAAAACAAGACAGGCCTTGATGTGCCTTGTCTCTCTCCTTGTACTACTCGTGCATGGAGAAGCGAAAAATCTATTGTTCTTTACCCACAGGAAGCTACGGCATGGACGACGAAATTATGCAAAAGATGAACGTAGAGTTGGAAGTACAGTCCGCATACATTTAACTACTCTGGTACTTTAAGTGCGCATGTTGTGCTTCACGATCACTGCATTCAAGAAATGTACAATCATTGATCTGAGTCTCATGTCTGAACAGGTCAAGTCGAACATTTTGCTTTTACGTGATGTTATCGAGGAAGTATCAGACCGTTTCAAATATATCATCGTAGGCTCATAATAAATGACGGGCATCGTCTTCCTTGCTTCTCACAAGTTTTTTCTTTAAATTTACATATTCAATTATTTCAGCCCTTACGAAGTCGAATCGTTATATATTATGTTATCAGGTAGATGTCTCGCCCGCCCTTTAGTCCTATGAAATTCAAAATGTCCATGGTATTTGAAGTTTATTGCTTCTGCGAAACTTTCTTGGCTTGTTTGGACGGTAAGGTGCCGGTGCAGGATGCTATTTTCGGTGCTTAGATTTCACCATTTTCTGCACGCCTGCGACGGTGAGGAGACTTCCGGTGCTTGGGGATGTGGGCCGATGGCAACTGCATTTTCTATTACTGTGCTCTTCGCGCTTTTATGGAACTCTATCATCAATCCTACTCTGAAATTCAATCTGAGATGGCCGTCGACTGCTCTCGTGCTCAGATTATTGCCTCTTTGCTGAAATAGAATCGGATTGATTCGCATTTGAACGCAGAATTCATGGCTTTTTTGTGACTTTTTTCCTCGCGCCGAGGGCGTTGGAATCGATGGATTATCACTTCGTTTTCCAAAAATAGTTTCCCTGAATCGGTACTAAGGGTGCTGCCAAAAGCAGTCATTTCGATATCGAAAATCGACACGTTGGACATATTTTAAAGTAATGAGCCTTGAGTAAGGACGAGGTAATGAAAAAAATATGGAGCGAAGGCATCTCAGCATTCTTGGCTGGCAAGGGAAATAAACGTTTGTGGGAAAACGGGCCTGCATGCACTGACAATGAACGGAATGCGTTGGAGATCATGTAATGAGTGTTGTTACATTGTTATGATCACACTCACAACTGTGCACGAGGCCCTTTTTACATAGTCACAACGCATACAGCCTGCTTCTCATGCGCGTGCGACGGCAATGTTTGTTTTCGTCGCATGGTTGGCATCTCAAAGATGTTAATGCCTTTCAGGTGAAGTCCACTCTCTGTGTGTAGAGCCACGGTCTTTGATTTAAGTAACGTCCCGAATGAAAGGTACCAACATTTTCTCCTGACAATCTCTCCACGCTTCTTGAAAAGAGAGTTGCAAATGGATTGAGATGGTGATAGGAGATCGCACAGGAGTTGGGAGATGGGGAATGAATTGGGGGCAAGAGTTTCTGCTCGGTGGCTTGCATGATACCGGGTCTTCAAATAGTATTTCTCCATTTTTCACAACGTTCTAATCAAAATCTCTTAGGACTTTGAAGTGAAGATTCTTCACCCACCTGTTGTATTTATTCTTTCGTGATCAGAAAATTGATTGCTTTCTCGTTTTCCCTGCCGTGGTATATATTTATGTGTCAATGTTAACCGTTCTTACATTTGTCAGCACACACACACACACACACACACACAAACACACACACGCGCGCACACACACACACACACACACACACACACACACACACACATATATATATATTACACAAACAACTATTAATGCATCGCGCAGAAAACTTGAATACTGAAATAACCAGCTTAATTTTGTGTGTGTTTGTTTCACACACAAAGGCTACTTCCTGGAAGTTTGAGAACTACTTGGCAGATCCCTGATCCTTGCGCAGTAGCTTTGACCGACCTTTGCCATGACTGTAGGTAATGACAGCTTCCTCAACAGTAACCACTCTCACCCCGAGCTATTTGCCCAGTCTGGCGGCCAGAAGACTGGTGTAGGGGACACCTTGGGATGTTGGCCACTGGCGGAAAATCGTTGGCTGGTGTTGGATAACCCATCGATCCTGCCTGCCCGCTCGCAAGCTTCCTCTTTGCCTGGTAAATGTCCCCTCTAAAATGCTTCCTCGTCCTGTACTAATGCTCCTCCATCTCGTGCTATGCTCTCTTTAGGAGCATTATCCGCCCCACCACACTACCTATGCCCTCCATCGAGCACGGCGTTCTATCCAAAAGAATGCTTTCCTCCTCCCCTCCCCCAACATAAACCCCCCACCCTCCCCAACGTGTTTACTTGCCTTGGAATATAGCAACCCTTTTGGAACACTTTTACCGCATTGCAAAATACCCTTTTATTGCCTCTGCACCTGGTAATTGCCTTCTTTCTCGGGAAAAATATCCTCCCTCCCGAAGGAATATTTTTATATTACAGAAATCTTGCCTTCCCCATTAAAGTGTTCCCCCCACCACGAATTCGTACCTTTCACCAATAACCCCCTATTTCCAACTAGGATCCTCCCCCCTCTTCCCCCTGGTACTCCTCAACCCCTTTTCTCTTCTATTACACATTCTGCACAATGCAACAATGCCTCTGCCACTAATAATGTGCACCTTCTTTCTCTACCAAAAGTGTTCCCTTCTTTTGGTAAAATTACTCCGTCTTAGAGGACTTCTCCCACCACGAGGAAAAGACTCACAGTAGCTTAAGATTTATCCCTTTCTGACATTAAGAGAACTATCACCACCACGAGGCCAATATAATCGTTGTAAAGAGCACCGAGCGGTATGCGCGGCTGTCGGGAATCTCGAGACTGCCGAAAAAGGAGGAACTCAGCCCAGAGCTCCTTGATCGGATCGTTTTTGTGCCGCACCCTCCCCTCCTCCCATACTCTTGCCCCTCAACAGTACAAACTCTGCCTGAGGGGCCAATGGAGACTGTGATGGTGGCAAAAATTTCCAAACAGCCCTGAACCAAGATGAATACTGTAGCCTTAATCGTTGATCAATTCAGACATTGTTCTTGGAGCATTGCCCCATCGAGAGAATCAATGTACTAGGGAAGTAAATGTGTGTCAAGCATGCGTTGGTATCACATCATTTGCTGTCTGGGTTGCTGCGGGAAATTTCAAACGCGTAGGGACGACGTGGCGTTGTGTAGGAGCTGGTGGGTTAAGGCGCCTCCACACGTACTGGTTGTCCCCCGATTTTGCTGCCGATCCGGTCAAGAATCGTAACGGTTGACTTATTTGCATACAATCCGGCCCGATTCTTGTCAGTAGGGCAGGCTCTATTCCCCGATCCGGTCCGGGTCGATTCCTATGCCGGGCGACGCGAGAGCATCTGTCAGCGGCTCGACTGCGTGAGAATGAGGCTACGCTTCGCACAGAAAACGCTGTATTTGGGGATACTAGAAACCCATCCAAAGAAAATGTAAGCCATGAACAGCTTTAATTTATCAAAGCTGTATGTTGAATGCATCAATAGGTCATGAAAGCTCCTACATTTTAAAAATGGAAATGCGGGTCAATGCACCTTCACGCCGGCACGGCTCCACTGCTTATCGTTGCGTGTGGCTGTCAACCCGATTTTTACCCGCACGGTCAGACCAGATCGGCAGCAAAATCGGCTTGAAAAACGGTACGTGTGTAGGAGCCTTTTCTAATTGAATTGCAAGCTGTGCTCACGAGTGAATAGTTTGCACGAAACAGTGCTTTGGTTAGCATGACATTTCCCAGTGCACCATGGTGTTTTCCTGTCGTATTTGGCGATGTGTCACTCGCCAGTATTTATGTTCTATCCGTCTCTTTCGCTGATAGTTACGTTTCAAAGCACACAACGTCAAAAAGTCTTCTGTTCTAAAGCATTCACGCTGTCTGCCATTTCAGTTAGGATGGAATCGATAGGAAAGCACGTAGACATATCTGGCTGGCATGGGTGGAAAGTAGGAAAGTACAGAAACCTCCCCGCATTTCGACATTAGCTTTCCTCTGCCCGCTTTTGATTGTTGACACAGGAGCAGAAAAGATCAATGGAAAGAAGATTTCCTATGTCGTGGCGTCTCTAGGAAAGTAGAGCAGGCGGGGGCAGACAGACTGGTGTTCACCAAAAGTGATTGGACCGTAAGGCAATCGGTGGGGAGTGTTCAATATTGGCAACCAGGGGTAATCAAGGGCTCACCCAATATGTCTCAATCGATAGAGATTCTTCCCGTGTCATGAAGTCTGATATCCTCCTTCTCTTCGTCAGACTTTCCTGTCTCCTCATTTCTTTATTGCAGTAAATCTTGGTTTTCTTTGTACCCCCGTTGAAATGTGTTTGCTATATTTTCCCTCGCGCTAGACTTTCTTTTTTTGTCGAGTTTTTACACCACTATAAGGAGATCTGGTATTCACCTAGGCTGAAATGTATCCGTCATCCCTTTGTCCGATTATTCTTATATCCAGTCTTTTCATGTCAATAGTGATACATGTTTTTCCCCGACTTAACATATATTTTTGTTTATTCGCAAGAACATTGTTAGTAGATGTCGATTAGTCATAATAAAAACGTCTGAATATGTCCACAGTTGGGTTTCATGTGCTATCCATTGTCTAGGTTTTCTGTGTTTTGCTTGATTGTGTTTGATGGCTGCATATATTCATGTAACATTTTCTGACAAATATTTGCCGCACATCATATTTAACTTTACTTGGTCTTTTTTTCTCTCCAGAGAATGTGAAGAAGACGCGGCCACGCAAAGATGAAATGAAATCAGAGAGAGGTGGCAGTAAGTATTGGGCCTGGGGAACCCGGCTTCTTGCATGTAGCTCTTCATCCTCTTCGAACTTTACAGCTGCTTTAAGTACGGGCTGAGATGAGGGAGTGGATACTGTATTCATCGCGCACTACATCGAGAGAAACAACGCCGACAAAAATATTAAACTGACTAGAAAGTAGGGAGATGACACGTTACTGGAAGTGATATTTTACGCAGATTGCGTTTGCTAAAATATTTTCTCCTGGCTGAATAACATTTGGAAGGTTGACCGTGTTTGCTCGCACAGCAACGAGGAGGTGGCAAATACTCTGCCCCAACAGAAGCCATAATTGCGCTGAAAGATGCAAATGGACTCTCCAGAGGTGAAAGCGGCTGCCGCCATTAGCAATGTCAGGCCAAGAAGACTACTCGAGTCGTTTCCGGCAACTATCGATACACTGTTGAATTTCTGTCGCCATCTTTGGCGAACATATTGTGTACATGCTGTCTGCAAATAGTTTTCTCCTTGAACGTCAACGGCGGGTCCATGTCGGGAAACGTTGCTGACCGCGATCAATGTGGTAGTTTTGTTGACTCTTCGCATGTACACAGTGTCAAGGGCGTGCCAATATTTGACTCTTCCCCGCCGATGTAGCCGACCACCAAGTATAAATTTACTGAAACAGTATTGCATCTGGTTATCATATTGATTGCATCGAACACTGCTGCGTTTTGGTTTTATACGTGCCTCAAATGTACTGAATATTGCATAGATAATGAAGACGACGGTAATTCCCAGACTCCGAACCGGAAATTGGCCGCCTTGATTATTAAGTTGATGCGATGTTTAAATATTTGGGACTTGCATCTCATAGTGCAGCCTTACCATGTTTTAGAACTACGCATTACATTGAAAAATTCAACGACAGTTTATGCTTCCCAGTAATTTACGCCGACCAGGAGTTTTGTTTTTGTTTTCTTTCTTTTTTAATGAAGACGCATGCATGATGTAGCATGTCAGCGACAGAGTTTTCTTCCTCTGAAGTTGATTATTAATGATAAATTAATGACAACATGTAAAATTATAATACATAGTAAAATGTGTTTGCTATGTAATTAAAAACGTGCGTGACTGAGTAGATTTGGTGGTGATATGCATGTATATGTGTATATATGTGTGTCCGCGTGAGTGTGTATGTGTGCATGCTTGCCTGTGCAAGCTTGTGCATGTGCTGCGTGCAGGCACGTGCTCGTATGTTTGTGCATATGCGTTAATATGCGTGTACGTGTGTGTTAACGCGGGTGAGTTTCACACTCGTGTGTCTGTGAATAGACTTTAATGCAATTGACTCTGAGAAACCGCATGCCTGAAACAAGTGCCTGTAGAGCATTGATGGTCTGCTTGTGAACGCGGATGAAAAACTCGTATCACTCATGGCGTTGTTGGACCTCAGTGCAGCGTTCGATACGTTTGACCACGCCATCCTCCTGAAGCGTTTAGAGCTATCTTTTGGGTTCCGTGGCGCCGTTCTCGACTGGTTTGCGTCCTACATTCATAATCGGTCTCAGTCCGTCATTGTTGACGGCGTCATGTCAGCCCCAACCCCACTTGTTTTTGGCGTCCCACAGGGTTCTATCTTAGGTCATGTTTTGTTTACATTGTACTCCCAACACCTTTCAGGTGTAATATCAAGACATGAGTGTGATTTTCATAAGTATGCAGATGACACTGAATTGTCAAAGAGTGCACAAATTGGTGATTTTCCTTCTGTGCAATCAGATATTGAGACATGTGTTGACGATGTACTTTCATGGATGAACAGCAACAAACTGATGCTCAACACAGATAAAACTGAAGTTTTACCTGTCGGTGCACCATCACGTCTTGGGCTCGTGGGGAGTGAGTCCACAGTCATTGGGGGTAGCTCTATTCCATTCAAGAGCTCAGTTAGGTGTCTCGGTGTTCACATTGACCAGACCTTGTCCATGCACGATCAGATTGGCAGTACATGCCGTGCATGTTTTCTTGAACTGCGCCGTATTGCATCAATCCGTCAATACCTTTCGGACACTACCTGTGCTAGGCTAGTAACTGCCAGGATCACGTCACGACTGGATTACTGCAATTCAGTCCTGGCGGGTCTTCTGGCAGAACAACCGTCTGCAACGAGTTTAAAACAGTGCGGCACGTCTGGTTCTTATGAAGGGCAAGCGCGATCATGTGACATCCCTCCTGAAACATTTACACTGGCTTCCCGTTAATTTCCGCTGCCAGTACAAAATTGCTGTTTTGGCGTACCGTCATTTTGATTCGACCCTTCCGGCATATCTTTCGGCATCCCTTTGTACCTATCACCTTCCCGTTCTCTCCGCTCATCAAGTAAAAAGCTTCTGAAAATTTCAAAGCGTAGTACCAAGTCTTTCGGAGAGCATAGTTTCAGTTTCATTGCCCCTAGTGTCTGGGATTCCCTGCCGGCTGGCCTACGTGATGCACCAACTATGTCTATTTTTAAATCTCCATTAAAAACCCATATGTTTCGTCTTGCTTTTCTGTAACCTCCTATTTTTTTTTCAAGTCCTGGTATGATAGTCGTACGAGTGTTGTGATATGTAGTATGACTGACGAGTAACTGCGTGTAAATGTGGCAAGAAATGCACGTTATAAATGCTATTTATTTTTATTATTTTTATTATTACTATTATTATTATTATTATTATTATTATTATTATTATTATTATTATTATTATTATTATGGAAATACATTTAAAGGAAAATATCATTGACATCGCAGAAAAGAACTGTTGACTACCCAATTGTTTCTTTTCTATCTTCCATACACACTAATCCTACTAATCAACACCAATAACCTTCTCAGAACACTTTTCAACTTTCATGTGCCTTCATTCTTCTCTTTCTTTTAGCTGCAACGCTAATACCAGCCATCACACATCATGTAGACGCCTCCTACTCACACTACTAACCCTGTCTCTCCTGCACGGGGGCTATATTCATACCTATGTATTCTAGCTGTGTCTGTTCAAGGGAAACAGTTCGTGGACCTGGGAGAGGAGATCCACCTCTTCTGCAACGCCACAGGAGTGGCGGACACGCCCGAAGAGATCGCCTGGTTCAAGGACGGAGACATGATCACGTCAGCAGACTACCCCAACGTGGTCATCACCAAGTACATCAACGAGCAAGACCGCGCCCTGGTCAGCGAACTCATCATTGACCACGGGGAGGGGGCAGACTCCGGCACGTACATCTGTCGCAGTGCAAACCATCAGGTGGACAGTATCGACGTCACCGTTCTCGTCTGTGAGTAGAGGCGTCTCTTTGTTGGTGTGTTCTAGAGCATGAAGTTGCAAACGGATTGGACTGGATTTTGAGTGTGTGTGTGTGTGTGTGTGTGTGTGTGTGTGTGTGTGTGTGTGTGTGTGTGTGTGTGTGTGTGTGTGTGTGTGTGTTGTGTTTGTGTGTGTGTGTGCATGTGTGTGTGCATGTGTGTGTGTGTGGGTGTACAACCGCATATGTGTGAAAGATGTTAGAGAAGAGAGTGTCCGTGAACTGAACTGAGGCATCGTCAATTATTTGGATGAAATGTTCAAAAGAAAATGAAGGTGCGAGAGCGAGTTCGGGAAGAGTTGTACCACAAAACTCGTTCGGCATGCAAACTCGGGTTCCTGAAGTTACTTAGTCAATAGGAGCCCTACCATTCAACGGGGCTCTTTCACTGACATTAAGAGGGAAATAGTTTATAGCGCATGCAAATTTGTGTAAGATGATACTTTAAATTATATTATAACCAGCTTCCTGCCTAAATATTTGTCTGATTTATTTTCGAAAACAAAAGGAATGTACACCTATTTCCATAATCTCATTGGGATTACATGAGGGGAAAACATTCAACCGGTAAGACCAGTTAGATAGTATGCGCCATTGGACTAAACTGTTCATGTAAACTTTTTGGACAAATAATTCATTTTTAGACAGGAAGAGGTGCATTTAATCATTGTGACTAAGTCACGACAGAAATGTCTCAGAGTCAATTCTGCAGAAGGAGAATGAATTATAGACCTCACGATAGACGTCTCCGAAGGGCTGCTGAAATAGACACTGCCTTCCTACAGGCACTGCAGTAGTACTCTCCAGGGAAGTCTAGAAGGTCGGAATTCACGGAACTCAACTCATCTCAAGGAAACTGAGGCGACAGGCCATCAGGCGGAAGAACAGAGCCGACTCTCTGTGCAAGAATGGATAGCAGTAATTTCTATGTGGCAGGGCAGAATAGGCGTCTAGATGAAATCACCAAACCGATAGCAAGAATATATTCAGTGGAACAGGGCCAAAACAGCAGATCGTCAGAGTAGAGTTTTGCTGGATAGAATAGGATAGAGGCTTGAGGGCAGAAATGGTTCTCAAGTGTGCTTGCGGAACCTGAACTTCTGGAGTGAAAAGTCAATTCAAAGCGTTTGTATAGGTATTTTCATTGCAAAGTAAGGAAAACTTCTAAAATGTCTAATATGAAAGGCATGATGAGCCGTCGGAAGCACATTTAACACAGTCATTCACCACTTATAAACTTGTCTCTGGTTCACCTATACACTGTATACTTTATTGCTAGCAAAACACAAAACAATGGAGATAGACAAGTGGAGTGCCTGGACCCTCGAATACTTGGCACTTCTTGATGTGTGTTTTTTAT
>JAWQFJ010016647.1:0-2500 GCA_034096865.1 Theodoxus fluviatilis | reverse complement strand
GTGTGTGTGTGTGTGTTTGTGTGTGTGTGTGTGTGTGTGTGTGCGTGCGTTCTTGCGTGCGTGCGTGCGTGTGTGTGTTTGTGTGTGTGTATGTGCGCGCACGCGCGTGCGCGAGGCTTTTTACATGTGGGTGAATGTTGCTAACCAATTTTAATATTGCATGTGTTAATAACTAATAATATGGCATATGCCTCTGCACAATCATAAGTGTAAACATTAAGAATGGATATACGTGTGCGCTTTACAGTTATCAGAATGCACGTGCATTATATTTATAGGTGCATAGTGGATGCAAGACATTGCTATAATTGGTTCATTTCCTTGCTCAGTCACTACTAACAGTGTTAAGTCTAGTTTAGAAATGAAAAGTCACATACCCATTTTAAAAGAAAGTTTTGTCTCGTTTCAGCTGACACGTCAAACGTCAAGAGAGGTAAGAATTCAATTCGTCCCGTTTTCTACACGAGCGTTTTCCCGTCCTCCTAATGGACAATCTGCATGAGTTTTAAATGCTTCAGGTATTTTTAAAAAGAGTTGTACTTCGTATGCAGAGCATATTATTCACAGAAAAAACTGCCTCACAACGTCTTTGCGAAGTATTTGTTAATATATCTGAAAATAGCTGAGGCACCTAGATTCACCATCCACTACCGAGACAAGTTTTAAAAGCAACATGCCATTAAAAAAAATGGTTTCCCTCCATCCGTCCGTCCCTCCGTCCGTCCGTCCCTCCCTCCCCTCCCTCCCTCCCCCCCCTCTCTCTCTCTCTCTCTCTCTCTCTCTCTCTCTCTCTCTCTCTCTCTCTCTCTCTCTCTCTCTCTCTAAAATGTGAAGACGTGGATATGTTTTTGGGGGAGAGGGGCATTTTGGCAAAGGTTGGAAGGTAATAACGATTCAGTGGAGTGTTCCCTAGGAATTTCCACTCCACTTGAAACTACTCTCGCCACCCCTCGGAGTGTTGGTAATGGCCGCTTTCTGCCTCGCATGAACCTCTCCCTTTTCCATTTTCATCGAGCGAGTGACCACCAAAAAAAAGCATCGAAAGTGACGAGGTGCTGGAGTCCACCAGACGACCATCCGTCTAGGCTTTAACAAGTGGCGTTTTTCACCGCCGAAGCAGACGTGATCCTGTGGGCGTTCCTTGTTTGCACTGTCGTCTGCCCTGTCTGATTAATGTTGAGGTAATGATTTATTCATATAGGGTTTGAACTCGACTTGGGGACCCTGGCAGGTCCACGCCAAGAAAACGAGTGTAGTCCCAGGATCGATGTTCTATTAATCCTTGCCATGTATGGAGATGGTTCCGTTGGACCCAATTTCGACGTTGAGCAGTAGAATATGTTTCGAATTGTCCAGAATGAAAGGAACCGGGACATAGCGGCATGGGCAGTTGTATCTGGAGCTTCAGTTTCTGTCAACCTTTGATTGCCTGTGTATGAGAAGAGGACGTGTGGACTGATTCAGGCCGATACGATTGGCAGTGTGTTTTTTTGTAAATGGAAATGGTGGGATCTATGGCTTTATTGGCGTGGGAAAGTAATTGGCCTGCTCAGTGGCCCACGATGAGGAATTAATCGTTTGAATAGCGGCATCTCGTGCTAAAGGAATGAACGGCTAGTCAGCGTCAGATCGCACTAGGTCACTGAGGTAATGAGGTGAAACTTACGATGGTCGGAAAAGAACCGTTGCAAAGATGCGGCTATCACTGCTTTCCGCCTTCGTCTGCCATTCCTCTTCAGTGTTTCTCCCCGACCCATCTTTTCCAGAGTCAACATGCACCGATAGAAAAGCAGTAACTCTACCTCTGTCTATCAGTTCTACTTTCTCTGATGTTGGCAGAATGAAACAACACATGCTGCTCAGCGCTGGTTCCCACCCCCCACCCACACCCACCCACCGAAAAACCGAAACGAAACTTTTCCGAAACTTTTATAACGTCCATGGTTTTTTGCCCATGTCTACATACAATTTGGATTGACCCATTTTGTGAATCCGATCACCTAACACGAAAATACTCGTTGGTGGATGCTGGAGACTGTGCAGCTTTTAAGAACATACACCTGATGAGAAAAGGGTTAGGTGTACCGGACCATGACCACTAGCTGTAGATGAAAGTGAGTAGTGACACAGACCTAGACCCGACAGAGTCGTGGATGATGTGGGCCTCGTGTGCGCCAACAGTCGAAAGCGCCACCGCGCTCTTATTTGCTGTGCGTGACTTCATGAGCCAGGGACCCAAGAACACCGGCGACGTCGTCGAATCGATAGGAATACAATCAGTGTGTTGGGATAGAGGAGACAGCTTCGCAGACATCAGATCAGGCGATGGCTTCAGTTTTCAGTTCGATAACTACGCCGTGGATGATCCTATATTCGTCACACTCAAGTATTTTGAATGAACTCTACAGGAATGATTATGCATTTCCCTGTGCAAGAAACTGACCTTGATTTCTTGTTGCCCTGGCATGCGAAATTGGTGCTGAATAATATTATCATCGTA
>JAWQFJ010016646.1:42500-62500 GCA_034096865.1 Theodoxus fluviatilis | reverse complement strand
CGCATGGCTCCTGTCCTCATTCTCATGGCCTGGTTCTGCAGTCTGGCCAGCCTGTCCCTGTTTGACTTGGCAGCAGTTGCTGTAGCTGCCATACCGTACTCCAGAACGGGACGAACCCTGCCCACATACAGCTTCTTCAGTACGGTCTGGTCTGCACCCCAGTCCATGCCTGACAGTTTCTTCATTAGGGCCATCCTGATTTTCCCTCTGACCTCATTCTTCTGCAGCTGGTTTCTCCATGTCAGTCTGCGGTCTAGGGTGACCCCAAGGTATGTGGGGGAGTCGTCAGCCTCAAGCTCATGGGAGTTGACCTTCAGCTTCATCTTTTGTTTTTGTGTGGAGAGGGTGAAGATGGTGTATTTTGTCTTTCTCTCATTGATCTTCACAAGCCATGACTTATTCCATGCCTCTATCTGCTGAAGAGCTAGCTGGAGTCTGTAGTTTGCCGTCGAGATGTATTCCTCTCTGCACCACAGTGCAAGGTCATCGGCATAGATGGCACCTCGAACGTTTTTGGGCAAATTGTGGATGATGTCCTTGATGAACACTAGGAATAGTGTCGGGGAGAGCACTCCTCCTTGTGGAACTCCTTCTTTAAGAAATGTCTTTTTGCTGAAGTGTTGTTTGATCTGGGCCCTAGCTTTTTTGTTGTGTAGGTATTGGGCGATCCACTTGTACATACGTCCAGCGACTCCACACTGACGTAGTTTGAGCTTGAGGCCATCTTTCCATACCTTATGAAAGGCTTTTTCTTGTCCTGAAAGACATCTTTAACTGCTAGGGCAATATATGTGATCTGGTCTTCTGTGGACCGGTTTTGTCTGAAGGCAGCTTGCTCTCGGCTGATGTGCTGTTTGTCTTCCAAGTGCCACATGTGTTTGTGAAAAGCACTTTTGTGTAATCCCGTAAATACATAACACGAACAAAAGCTTAAATGATTTTTGACTCACATGCGAAGCAAAAGTGAGTCTATGGACTCACCCGTTTCGTCCGTCTGGGCGTCCGGGCGTCCGGGCGTCTGAAAACTTTAACGTTGGATTTTTCTCAGACTATTAAGTCTATCAATACCAAATGTAGCATGATGGTGTATGATGACAAGGCCTCAAAAAACATACATAGGGACTTGACCTTGCTTCAAGGTCAAGGTCGCAGGGGCCATAAATGCTGTCTAAAAACAGCCATTTTTCACATTTTCTCAATTTTCTCTAAAGTTTTTAAAATTGGGTACCTGACCTATATATGTTATATAGAGCATAGCAATACCTATCTTTTGATACCAGTTTGGTCGACCTTGCTTCAAGGTCAAGGTCACAGGAGCTCTTCAAAGCTGTATTGTATACATGCTTTGAAGTGACCTTGACCCTGAAATATGGAAGATAACTGTTTCAAACTTTATAATTGTGTGAAGCACATGTTATACTTTCATCATGAGACACATTTGGTCACGTATCATTAAGGTCAAGGTCACTTTGACCCTTATGAAATGTGATCAAAATGGGGTAGTGAACCACTAAAAGTGACCATATCTCATGGTAGAAAGAGCCAATAAGCACCATTGTGCTTCCTATGTCTTGAATTAACAGCTTTGTGTTGCATGAACTTGGATGACCTTGACATTGGGTCAATGCCACATGTATTTTGGTAGGAAAAATGTGTAAAGCATTTCTTAGTGTATGATGTCATTGCTAGGTTTAGTTGTTTGACCTTGTCCTTGAAGGTCACCTGAAGGTCAAGGTCATGTAAAGGTCGAGGTCAAGCATGTGAGTCGTATGGGCTTTGGCCTTCTTGTTGTTCTTGTTCGTGTCGTTGTCGTCGTTACTGTTGTCGTCGCAGTTGTTCATTGTCGTCATTGATTAGTTATCCTCGTCATTATTTTAATCGTCGTTGTCGTTGTTATTGTGGTTGTCTTCGTCGTCGTCGTTGTTCTTGATGTCATCGGTGTTGTTTCATTCGTCTCGTTGTTGTCGTCGTCGTTGTTATTGCCGCTGTTGTTATCATCGTCGTCGTTGTTGATGTTGTCCCCTTCGTTCTTGTCGCCGTCGTCATCGTCGTCGGTGTCGTGGTCTTTGTTGTTAATGTCGTCGTCGTCATCATCATTGGTGTTGTTGTTATTGGTGTTGTTGTCGTCGTTGCTGTCGTCGCTGGCTTCGTCGTCATTGTCTTTGTCGATGTTGAGTAACATCCCCATTCTTCCTGCTGCAGCAAGGATCCGCCATGGCCACAGAACGAGTGGAGGGAGTGGGGGGCGTCAATCGGGACCACCTTTCCCTCAGCCCCCCCATCTCCCTGGTGAGCTGTCTCCACCCTCCTTCCACTCCTCACATAGTCTCTTTCACAGAGGTTCACCATTTGGGCGGGTATTCCAAAAGTCTTGCGTCTAACTGCAAACTCACGCACGCCAGGGTGCCCGCACGCAGACACAAACACACACACACGCGCGCGCGCGCGCGCGCACACACACACACACACACACACACACACTGGACAATGAATCCCCTGTATCTGTCGGTACCCCTAACATAGTACATGGTTTTTTCCCGAGTGAGAATTGTTTCCAGTGCTCTTATCTTTTTTTCTGGTGTTTGTTTGGGAATCAACTGACTGTGGCTGATAAAAATATCAAGTTTAAGCACCAAGTTGTTATTGAAAGTTAATTCATTTATTTTATAAAAGATTGTGCCACCACAGATATACCATATTTTTTTACTCACATGCGAAGCAAAAGTGAGTCTATGTACTCACCCGTGTCGTCCGTCCGGGCGTCCGGGCGTCCGGGCGTCCGGGCGTCCGTGAAAACCTTTAACGTTGGATTTTTCTCAGAAACTATTAAGTCTATCAACACCCAATTTGGCATGACGGTGTATGATGACAAGGCGTACAAAAACATACATAGTGACTTGACCTTGCTTCAAGGTCAAGGTCGCAGGGGCCATAAATGTTGTCTAAAAACAGCCATTTTTCACATTTTCCCAATTTTCTCTGAAGTTTTTAAGATTGGATACCTGACCTATAAATGGTGTATAGAGATAAGTAATCCCTATCTTTTGATACCAGTTTAATTGACCTTGCTTTAAGGTCAAGGTCACAGGAGCTCTTTAAAGTTGGATTGTATACATATTTTGAAGTTACCTTGACCCTGAACTATGAAAGATAACTTTTTTAAACTTCATAACATTGTAGTACACATGTTATACTTTCATACTAGGTCACCTGTGTCGTCCGTCTGGGCGTCCGGTCCAGGGGTCCGGGCGTCCTTTAATCCGTAAAAAACTTTAACGTTGGATTTTTCTCGGAGACTATTAAGTCTATCAACACCCAATTTGGCATGATAGTGTAGGATGACAAGGCGTACAAAAACATACACAGTGACTTGACCTTGCTTCAAGGTCAAGGTCACAGGAACTCTTTAAAGTTGGATTGTATACATATTTTGAAGTGACCTTGACCCTGAACTATGGAAGATAACGCTTCCAAACTTCATAACATTGTAGTACACATGTTATAATTTTATCATAAGACACATTTGGACACATATCATCAAGGTCAAGGTCACTTTGACTCTTATGAAATGTGACCAAAATGGGGTAGTGAACCACTAAAAGTGACCATATCTCATGGTAGAAAGTGTCAATAAACACCATTGTGCTTCCTATGTCTTGAATTAACAGCTTTGTGTTGCATGACCTTGGATGACCTTGACCTTGGGTCAAGGCCACATGTATTTTGGTAGGAAAAATGTGTAAAGCATTTCTTAGTTTAGTGTATGATGTCATTGCTAGGTGTAGTTGATTGGCCTTGACCTTGAAGGTCACCTGAAGGTCAAGGTCATATAAAGGTCAAGGTCAAGCATGTGAGTCGTATGGGCTTTGCCCTTCTTGTTTAAAGTATTTTTCTGCCACCGTGGCGGCAAGTGCATCGGGCGCAAATGTCTTGGAACACCCGTTGTATCTGTTGTTTTGTATAAGGAATTATAAGCAATGCATTTTGTGACATCCAGTTGAGTTTCAATCTTAAACAACACGGCAAGAATGATTTCGTGTGGGAAGAAATTGTATAAACACATCAAGAAAATGAGAAGGGAAAGGGAAGTGCGTGTGTGTGTGTGTGTGTGTGTGTGTGTGTGTGTGTGTGTGTGTGTGTGTGTGTGTATGTGAGTGTGTGTGTGGATGGCTGGGGGACGGAGCAGTAGTAGTATTCGAAGTAGTAATAGTCGGAGCAGTAGTAGTAATATTGATAGTAGAGGTAATAATACTGATAGTAGTAGTTATAACAGCAACATTAGTAGTAGTTGTAATAGTACTAGTAATAGTAGTAGTAATAATACTAATAATAGTAGTAGTAATAGTAGAAGCAGACGCGGCAGTAGTAGTAGTGATAGTATTAGTAGTGTTAGCAGTAGTAGTTATTGTGATAATAGTAGTAGTAGCAGCAGCAACAATAGTAGGTATAATAGTTGTATTCGTAGTAGTAGCAGCAGCAGAAGCAGCAGCAGTAGTAGTAGCAGTAGTGGTGGTAGTAGTAGTAATAGTAGTAGTAGTAGTGGTAGTAGTAGCAGCAGCAGCAATAGCAGCTGCAACAGTTGTAATGGTGATAGCAGTACTACTAGTAGTGGCAGTAGAGTAGTAGTAGTAGTAGCAGCAGCAGCAGCAATATAGTAATAGTGTGGCAGTTCTAATAAAAGTGGTTGTAGTAGCAGTAGGAGTAGTAGTAGTAGTAGTAGTAGTAGTAGTAGTAGTAGTAGTAGTAGCAAAAGTAGTAGTAGTAGTAGCAAAAGTAGTAGTAGTAGTAGTAGTAGTAGTAGTAGTAGTAGTAGCAGCAGCAGCAGCAATATAGTAATAGTGTGGCAGTTGTAATAAAAGTGGTTGTAGTAGCAGTAGGAGTAGTAGTAGTAGTAGTAGTAGTAGTAGTTGCAAAAGTAGTAGTAGTAGTAGCAAAAGTAGTAGTAGTAGTAGTAGTAGTAGTAGTAGTAGTAGTAGTAGTAGTAGTAGTAGTAGAAGTAGTAGAAGTATTGTAGTAGTAGAAGTAGAAGTATTGTTCACATTTCGCAGTTCGCAGTAATTTATTTCGCCAAGTGACATCATTTAAAAAACGAGCACGAGGAAAACTAAGTGATGAAGGCTAAAAGAAACAAAACAAAAAGCCAAACGCACGCATCGCTTACACACCCTAACACGCCGTTTATACAAAACATATGGACATTACCCCATGTACCTCACTCACGCCACACACGCAGCTGCACACAGACAAGAGATAAGACTGCACCTGGAACCAAAGGGTTCACTGGTAAATGGTGCAATATACAATGAACTGTTAAAGTTACTATTTAAGAACTGTTGACAAAGAGGAACAAAGAATAATGCACACACACACACACACACACACACACACACACACACACACACACACACACACACACACACACACACACTTTTAAGTGACTGACGAATACATAAAGACAATAAATAATACATATGGACAGAGACACGACCACTAAGACGTACCCCACCACCACCCCCATCCCACCCCCCGTCACCACACAAAAAGTATACAATAGAACAATAGTAGTAGTAGTAGTAGAAGTAATAGCAGCAGCAACAGCAGCAACAGCAGCAGCAATATAGCAATAGCAGTAGTAGTAGCAGCTGCAGCAGTACCATTAGTGGCAGTAGCCGTAGTAGTAGTAGTAGTAGTAGTAGTAGTAGTAGTAGTAGTAGTGGTGGTGGTGGTGGTGGTATAAGTAGTGGTGGTAGTAGCAGAAGCAGTAATAGTAATAGCAGTAGCGGTAGTAGTAGTAGCAGCAGCGGTAGTAGTAATAGAGCATCAGAAGCAGTTGTAGTAGTAGTAGTAGTAGTAGTAGTAGCAGCAGCAGCAACATCAGCACTAGTAGTAGTAGAAGTAGTAGTTGTAGTAGTAGAAGCAGTAGTAGTAGTAGTAGTAGAAGTAGTAACACTGGTTGTAGACGTAGAAGTAGTAGCATTGGGAGTAGTTGTAACAGAAGTAGTGGCAGTAGTAATACTAGCAGTAGTAGTAGCAACAGCAGCAGCGGCAGGAGGAATAGCAGTTACAGACATCGCAGCAGAAGTATCAGCTGCGCTATCTCAGGTACTCGTTATGCCAATAAAATATCTCTTTATGCTTCCAGTTTCCAACCAACATGTATAAAACATAACATTCTCTTTACAATTGTAATTCCTAAACGAGATAACATATAACCTTAACATTTTAATGGATTGTTCTTTGGGTGAAACCGTTGTGAACTTTTTGAGTTATTTTGCATATTGACTAAACTGATGTGAATGAAACTAAAATGAACGAAACTAGAGTGAACGAGACTAGACTAGACTAGACTAGGCTAGACTTGATTAGACTAAACTAGACTAGACTAGACTAGACGAAACGAAACGAAACGACACGACACGACACGACACGACACGACACGACACGACACGACACGACACGACACACCACACTAAACTAAACTAAATAAGGAACCGAGGGTACAACATAACCTCCTTGGCCGAGGTAACCAGTGGTTCGACCAGTAAGGAGCAGTCATGAAGGAGATGGAAGCAGACATACTGCATGCAGATGAGAAATCTCTCCTCTCTCTATTTCGACCAGGTGAAGGCAGCTTCAGAGAAAGGCCTGACTCCCATCACAGAGGAAGAGCTGCCGGAATCTCAGACCCTTGGGGATGGCGACGCTGCACAAGCGCAGGAAATGACGGCATGCGAAGAGCAGACAGTTCCACCTGAGAAGGCAGAGAAGCCTGTGAAGGTCAAGGACACGCTTGACCCCCGTGACCTGCTCAGTGGTGATGCGTTGCGCAAAGAGGTCAGTTGCAGTATTCCACTGAAAACATTTCTGACGATTCGACTCCAGTCTGCGGCCGCGAACACACTCACGCACGCTGACGTGCACACGTAACTATAAAATTTCCAAACAAAAAAAAGCGTTACAGCCTAGGCGTGTTAAACACTCAAGCTGTTTTCTAATTGAAGAAAGAAAGAGAAAAGGAATGAAGGAAAGAAAATACTAGAAGAAATGAAGAAGAAGAAGAAGAAGAAAAAAAAGAAGAAGAAGAAGAAGAAGAAGAAGAAGAAGAAGAAGAAGAAGAAGAAGAAGAAGGAGGAGGAGGAGGAGGAAGGAGGAGGAGGAGGAGGAGGAGGAGGAGGAGGAGGAGGAGGAGGAGGAGGAGGAGGAGGAGGAGGAAGAAGAAGAAGAAGAAGAAGAAGAAGGAAGAAGAAGAAGGAAGAAGAAGAAGGAAGAAGAAGGTGGTGGTGGTGGTGGTGGTGGTGGTGGTGGTGATGGAGGTGGTGGAGGTGGTGATGATGATGATGATGATGATGATGATGATGATGATGATGGAGGAGAGGGAGGAGGAGGAGGAGGAGGAGGAGGAGGAGGAGGAGGAGGAGGAGGGATGACGACGAAGACGGCGACGACGACGACGACGAGGTAAACGACGACGAGGACGAGGGGATGTCAAAGAGACAGCATAATTCTTTCCAACCACCCTTCATTTCAACTCCACGCAGTATATTCAGCAACTCCAAAATTTCCAGCTTCTAACCATCAGAAGACAGTGTGCTTAGCTTCACAGCGAAGGTTGTTGCCCCCTTCCCTTGAACACCCCCCCCCCCCTCATCCTCCATCTTTCCCCCACCCCCTACCCCCTCTCCCACAGGAGCGGACCCTGCCAACACAGGGGGCAGGAACGCCCCGCAGAGACCGCAGTCCGGGTCGCCCCCAAGGGGGGCGCAGGTCACCAGTGGTGACGTCAGAACGGCTTCCGGTCAACCACAAGGTCGTCGACCTTCAAGGTGACCCTACCGGCGCCGAGGGAGGTAAAGATAGAGGGATAAAATAAGGTGGAGGAGGAGTTGAGAGAGACAGACGAATGAATTGACATGCCAGAAGGTCGAAGGTGTTATCTAAGCTCAAGTTGTTTAATTTGGTTTTCCGTGTTCTCCCTGCAGGGCTATAACTCTGTGTTAGGAGTGAAAAGCTTGTTCAAAGAGGTGTGAGAAGTATACATGTGTGTGTGAATTTGTGTTCGATTGTTTCCTACCGACATGGCGCAGTGAGGGTAGCGGCGGGGGTGGACTTTTGTTGATCAGAGCTTTGAGAGAGCGAGCGAGTGAGCGAGCGAGCGAGCGAGAGAGAGAGAGAGAGAGAGAGAGAGAGAGAGAGAGAGAGAGAGAGCGAGAGGGAGAGAGAGAGAGAGAGAGAGAGAGAGAGAGAGAGAGAGAGAGAGAGAGAGAGAGAGAGAGAGAGAGAGAGAGGGGGAGAGCATTCTAGTTCACTAGAGACTTCGCCTACCAGCGAACGTGTCTCTACCCCAGTTGACATCACGTGATGGAAGGTTTTCGTCCGAAATATGCAAATGAAGGTCACACGTGAGGCTTGTGGGATAGCCGATCTGCTCTCTGACATACGCCGTTAAAGTAGTTCTAAGACTATTTCGCACAAAACTCATAACTCACTCTTGTAGAGGCAAAAAGCAAGCGTTTATTTGATCAAATAGTATGTTTGTGTTGAAATGGGAACACAATTTGACGTCTGAATGATTTCTGTAAAAAGTGGAGAAAAAAAGTATTAGAACGAACTATTTTTGGCGCAATGCTGAAATGCAAAGGGTCAAGTCTATTACGCATTCATTGCGAACTGTGCCAGAGTCAATACTGACTCGGGTTCACATAATGCAGGGAGAGAGAGAGAGAGAGAGAGAGAGAGAGAGAGAGAGAGAGAGAGAGAGAGAGAGAGAGAGAGAGAGAGAGAGAAAGAGAGAGACAGAGACAGAGGCAGAGAGAGACAGAGAGAGAGACAGAGAGAGAGACAGAGAGAGAGACAGAGAGAGGGAGAGAAAAATATAGAGACAGAGTGAGATAGAGAGAGTGAGAGACATAAAGTGAGAGAGGAAGGGAGAGGAAGGGAGAGAGAGAGAGAGACATAAAGTGAGAGAGGAAGGGAGAGAGAGAGAGAGAGAGAGAGAGAGAGAGAGAGAGAGAGAGAGAGAGAGAGAGAGAGCGAGAGAGAGAGAGAGAGAGAGAGCGAGAGAGAGAGAGAGAGAGAGAGAGAGAGAGAGAGAGAGAGACAGAGAGAGACAGAGAGAGACAGATAATGAGAGAGAGACACAGACACAGAGAGAGACAGAGACATAGAGAGAGACAAAGACATAGAACGAGAGAGAGAGACAGAGACAGACAGAGACAGAGGGCTCAGTTACATCACGCACAACAACTCTTACAATGCAAATCCTTACACCCCTCAACACTTCATTGCGCCAAATATTCCACGTGTTGCTACCACCCTTCCCGATGCAGCCGCGGCAGGAGGGGACGTGCACAAGGAACACGCACTCAAGGCAGCTAAGGCCACAACCTGCTTCACCTATCTGACGCCAGCACTCGAAAACGAGGTCGACTCGCTGCGCCGACTGGGATTGGATCAGTGCTCAAGCGCCTTGGGCGGAAGTGACACTTGCCTAGCGGAAGTCACGACAGTTACCTCCCCTCCTCGTTCTGGAAGCGTCTAGAGCAAACGATGCCAAAAGCCCGGAGTCGCAGAAATGTAGTTGAAGGTAACTCAGCATTCAGCCGTTTTGAGAATTCCGGGCCGTGTGGGAGAATTGTATGAACAAGATGAAGGGAAGTGGAAACTTGTACATGGTGTTGGGCGAGAGGAAATGTGTAGTGCTGAATAGAAGACATCGGATAAAGATACGGCATGCTGTCTATCATACATCTGTCTGAGTCCTTTGATAAAGAATGGATTCCATGTGTTGAACTTAGATATGTTTAAGGAATACGGGAAAATATATAAAAAGAATGACAGCGTTTTGTGATGCAACAAGGACAAAAGTGCTACGTAGAATACGTCGATAGTTAAAATTAAAAATTACTAGCAGCATTACCCGTTTGATTACCACATGCAAGTTAAAGCTAATGGTGAGATGTTCGTATTGGAAAGTTTCTTTTTTTATCTGTCGTTAGAAAGAAAGAAAGATAAAGCGAACGAGAGAAAGAATAAATGGAAGAAAAAGAGAAAAATGAAAGACAGAAAGAAAAAAGAAAGAAAGAAATGATAAAAGAAAGAAAGAAAATATGTATTTTAAATAAAGAACACGTGCGTTTGAACTCTCACGAAAGATTGTCGCTGTTTGTCTATTTATTTATTTCAAACACTGCTTCAAGAATGAGATGTGTTTATTCTTGCAAATTTACTAAGCGCAAAGGCCATGCGTGTTATTGCTTCACAACTTTTTGAAGGAAATTGCTTTGTAATAAAAAGCTCAAAACCCATTTCAAACGATCAAAATTATAATTGAGCTGGGCTGGTCTTTTTTGTTCAGTCCCTATCGCGGAAAATAAGCTCCACAGTGCCCAGGTATGGTTTACGAGGCATTAAAATGATTTGCTTTCCTCTCGTTTTTACTTTTTTGTAAAATAATTTCCATCGACAACAAATAACAAGAATAACAACGACCACAACGAATGAACAAAACAACTAGAAACTCGCAGTCGACGTCATCGTCTTCGTCGTCATCGTCATCGTCATCATCGTCATCGTCATCGTCTTCGTCGTCATCGTCATCGTCATCGTCGTCGTCGTCGTTATCATCATCATAATCAACAACAATAACAACAAAGTAACAGCAACAGGATGACGACAACAGCAGCAACAATGACAACATAATAAATATCATAACAACAATACTAAAAACAAAATACTGTAACAAGAACAGCAGCAACACCACCGCAGCAACAACAAAATAACAAAACATCATACCACCACCACCACCACCAAAAGAAAAACAGCAGTAGCAACAACAACACAACAACAACATCAACATAACAACATTCTACTAATGGAGAGAATCGCACGTAGTGGCTTAATGTACAAAGCACTCCCCCATTGCCCGGGTGGTGGCGGGTTCGGTCCTGGTCGATGGAGCTGAAAATCTGTGGCCTGGAAAGTTTCGGCTCAACTCTGCATTAGGAACTGACTGGGGACGACCCTGTGATTGTGTGTGGTTCTTGATAAGGCTGTAATGGCCTCGAACTGTTTTAAGTCGTTGACTCCGGCGTTATCTTGAAAAACATTGCTCAACAATACAAACGCATCAGATCTTCTGCGGTCTGCTTCAGTAATACTGCTGACACAGCGGATGCCCAACCAGACAGACTCAGGTCATACCCAAAGCTAGATGTTTTCAGACAAGATCTTAAAACTTATTTCTTTACCAAGTGCTACAAGTGACCCATGATTAATGTGCGCTGCGCGCTACACGGTAGGAATCGAAACCAGTGCTGTACGAATGTTGCACCTGCTGCTGTTGCTGCTGAAATACAATGTGGCCAAGAAGCCTTGTGTGACCGTATGTGTACTTTGCTGGCTCTGAGTTGTTTCAGGTACATGAAAAAGGCTGTGTTTTCCCCTTCTTATGTATGTGTGTATGTCTATGTGTGTGTGTGTTTGTGTGTGTGTGTGTGTGTGTGTGTGTGTTAGTGTGTTAGTGTGTGTGTGTTAGTGTGTGTGTGCGTGTGTGTGTGTGCGCGTGTGTGTGTGTGTGTGTGTGTGTGTGTGTGTGTGTGTTAGTGTGTGTGTGCGTGTGTGCGTGTGTGTGTGTGTGTGTGTGTGTGTGTTTTAACTCTGTGTGTGTGTGTGTGTGCGTGTGTGTGTGTGCACGTGTATGTTTGTGTTTGTGTGAGTTAGTGTGTGTGTGTTTTAACTGTGTGTGCGCGCGCTTGTGTGTATTAATGTGTGAATGTGTTAGAGCTCTGTGGGTGTGTGTGTGTGTGAGTGTGTGTGCGCATGCATGTATGTATTTTTGTGTGTGTGAGTGTGTGTGTGTGTGTGTGTGTGTGTGTGAGTGAACTCTGTGTGTGTGTTTGTGTATGTGTGTGCATGTGTGTTTGTATGTATGTTTGAGGATTTTTGTTGTGCCAAAAAAGTGAGAATGATGAGAAGGAGAGGGCGGACGTTTCATAAAAAATGTAGCGGAAACAGGAAACCGGTCATTCAAATTTAAAGTTATCATTTATTCATGAATGCAAGGAAACAATATTCAAAAAGCCATGGCGATAGAATAGCCAAACGCCTTTTAGAATGGGAAGCATTAAAAATATTATAGGATTAATCGAGCTGCAATAACGTCACACAATGCAGTTTTTCTGTCATCACTGGAATCAAGAATATCAATTTCCACATTTCCAGTGGCAGAAAAAAGTCATTGCTACAACTGCAAATTCCCATAAATATTTTCTTAAATGTTGCTCAAATATTATGAGCATCATTGCAAAGAATTGTGAATAAGATACGATAAAAAAATCTTCTCACTGTGATTAATAGGCACTTAAGCTCAATCCATACATTCATCCATCCATCTATCCATCCATATTACTGTGATAGTGAGAAAACCACTCCCATTTTTATCGTCTCAGCACTTTTTCTCTTCTGCTAGATTGACACCAGGCCTGTTGCTCTCGTCCACCAGAGGTCGTGTCTGTTTGTCCAAGGTGGAGCTAGGGAGGAGACGGAGCGTCCTCGAACCTTTTCCCCTTTGAAGCGATCCATTGCGGATTTTCACGGTTTGCTTCTTCCATAAAAATATGTCCCTTTCGAATTTCTCTCATTGCTGGAATGGCTATCTTTCAAAGCAAGCAGGTCAGTGCGTGCACGTTTGATGAGGGAAACAACAGTCACCCTTGTTTCGATCTAGGTCAGAACAGGATATGCGCACCGGAAGAAATTCATTGAGCAGAAGTTTAGAATGTTTGTGAGAGTTTGATGAAAGTGGTGAAATTCGAGTGTAAGGAGAAACGGAAATGGAAGTTTTTCAAATGTGAGATCCCCCCCACCCCAACCTCCACCCCCAATCCCATTCCCGATACGAGTATATCTGATTCGGAGTTGGAATGTGAACACAGAACTCTCCCACAATTGTCTGATGCAGACCGGGATGTTTGTTTTTATTCTATCGTTACTCAGCAGTGCACGTTTTTCGACTGAATACTTTGGCTGTGCAAAGTATTGGAAATGTTTCCATCCAGACCCGTACATCAGCCAAAAGCATGGTGCTCGTTCCAGTGAATACTTTGGCTGTGCAAAGTATTGGAAATGTTTCCATCCAGACCCGTACATCAGCCAAAAGCATGGTGCTCGTTCCAGTGAATACTTTGGCTGTGCAAAGTATTGGAAATGTTTCCATCCAGACCCGTACATCAGCCAAAAGCATGGTGCTCGTTCCAGTGAATACTTTGGCTGTGCAAAGTATTGGAAATGTTTCCATCCAGACCCGTACATCAGCCAAGAACATGGTGCTCGTTCCAGTGAATACTTTGGCTGTGCAAAGTATTGGAAATGTTTCCATCCAGACCCGTACATCAGCCAAAAGCATGGTGCTCGTTCCTGATACACGCAGCGGAGCGGTACGTGAGGGAGGGGCACGGAAATCAGTGAGCGAGAGTGACAAAACGTGATCGGCACACGGTCATCCTAAACGACCGACTTTGGATCACATAATTAACGTCACGTATTTATCTCGAACGCACGCCTAATTTTTACATTTCAAAGTTCTTCCCTTTTCCATGAGTACCTACGTGTAATCCAAACATTGTACTAAACGTGTTTTGTTGTATCATAGTGTAGGCAGGAAGAACTTGGCCAAACTTGGAATGCTTTTTTTAAATGCCGAGGTATTAATTTGGTAAACACATTCAAAGACACAATAACTGAAGTAACAATGTCTTCACCGCCACCTTTATCTCTATCAAATCCACAGTCGACAATACTAAAACCAATTAAATTGCCACGATCATCACCACAATGATTGAAATCATTATTAAAGCCACCACCACCGCCACCATCACCACCACCACCAAGACCGCCACCACCACCACCACACCACCACCACCACTATCTACCATCGTCGACATTACAGCCATCACCACCACCACCACAACTATCACGACATCCACAATAAAAACTCCCACCTCAGCCACTACTACCATCCCACCACCACCACCGCTACGACTTCCACCACCACCACCGTCCCAACACCAACGAAATAATAGGCACCACCACCACCAGCACGACCACTCACTACTACCACCATTACTACTACTACCACTACTACTACCACCACTACCATCATCACTACAACTACTACCATTACCACAACGACAACCACTACTACCACTACCACCACCTTCATCAAAATCATTGCCACATTCAACATCAAAATCACAGCTACCACCACCCCCACTATTATTACCATCACTATCGAGACCACCACTTCAGCCACAACCGACATCCCAATCTCAGTACCACCACCACCACCACCACCATCACCACCACTGAAGAACCCACCGTAGCTTCTACAACCACCAACACTACATCACCACTTTTGAAAACAACCATCATCTAAACAGCTACCCCACCACCAATAAGAACCCACCGTAGCTTCTACAACCACCAACACTACCATCACCACTTTTGAAAACAACCACCATCCAAACAGTTACCACCACTACCACCATCAAAGAACCCACCATGACTACTACAACCACCTACACTACCACCACGACAAATAAAAACAACCCCCATCTAAACAGCCACCACCACCGCCACTACAACCATCATTTAAACCACCACCACAACTGTAACAATGAAAACCTTCATCAACACAACCACCACTAGCAGAAGCACCACCACCATCTGAAAGACCAGTACCATCACGAGAACCCAACCACCATCAGTAGCACTATCTCCGGTTAGAATAGCTGAAACAGTGCTGATGCTGCTGTTTGGTTTGTTCGATGGCTGCTGTGGTTTAGATCATATTGTTACAAAGCATAATAATTACCCTATCCATGATGAAATGATAGTCTCGAAATAAAAGCATCTTTTAACTTTTGTAGCGATGGTATCCGTCATGGTGCTATTAAGTATGTATAGGTATCAGACAAGAGTGAATACTTAAAAGCGATTTCTGCAACCAATGCAGAGAGAACCGACACAGCCATTACCATAGAGAATGACAGGTGAAAGCATAAACCAGAAAACAAATAGTTCCAAATCAATAGATCTTCACAACGCGCGGCGATGGTATTCGTCATAGTATTACTCTACAGGTAAAACTAGTGGGTGAGAAAGTGATTCTGCAAATAATGCCAAAACACCCTGACCAACCTAAAACCTTGAAGAACGACGTCGGAAGATAAAAACCAGGACGTCGACCGGAAGTAAAGTTTTGTTCCTGATCACACCCACGACGGCAGACAGGAGAATCACGGATCTGCGTCTCAAGTCCATTATTCAACATTAAACCTTTTCTTCCACGGCAGCACCCAACATCAGGGGGAAAACTGCAAACGGTCAAGGCGGAGACATCAACACGTCCACTCACACCACACATGCTCAACGTACCGGAAGCTGGAGAAAAAAAAACCTGGGCCTGAACGAACGCTCTCTGACAATGTCTTTCAAGGGGTCGTTGCGTCTGAGGAAAAAAGGAGGTAGGAGCCAATTTCTGTTTAGCCTGAAAGCTTGGCACAGTCGAGGCCAACTGGGAGGGCAGCGGAACCCCTTCACATCGGCATGCCTCTTTGTTTTGGCCGCAGCCGTCCTGATTTGCATTCTTGCGGAAGTCAGCGGTCCTCGCCAAAAGCCCAAATTAACTTGGCGGCTTCCTGATTTGTCCGGAAGAATTCCAGGAGGTAGAAAACAGAGATGAAAGAAGAAAAAGCAGATCAAACATCAGTGTTTCTTCTCCAATCGTTTCATCTGTGGAGTCAGCTGCTGCACAGTTTGCACTGGAGGTTTGCTGTGGTTATGAAAGAAAGTTAAAAAGAGGGAGGCGGATGGCGAAGTAGACGAGAAGGAAAAAGAGAGGTCAACAAAGGCAGTACGTGTGGGGACAGGCGGAACCGAACGCCAAGGTGCAAGAATGCTCAGTGTGAGGAGGAGGGGAAATAGCACATTGAAGTGCGTAGAGGGCTTTTTAGGATTGAGAATGAATCGCCCAGGGGATGGGTGCAGGAGGAGCAGGAGAGGAAGCGGCAGGAAGCGGAAGAGAATGAGGAGAAAGAGGAACAGAAGCAGCATGAACATGAGAAGGAAAAGGAGATGGGGGAAGGGGTATATGATAAGGAGCAGGAACAGGAGGATGTAAATAAACATGATGAGCAGAGATGCATGAAAAAGGAAAAGTAGGGGCAGCGAAGTAAGGAAGAGGAGGCGCAGAAGAAAGAGGAGGAAAAAGAGGAGATGAAAAAAGGTCACAAACTTATTTGACAACACAAAATAGGCCAGGAGGAGAAGGAGGAAGACGAAGAGAAAAAGGAGAAGGAGGAGGAGGAGGACAACAACTAAGAGGACAAGGAGAAAAAAGAGAAGGAGGAAGAGGAGAAGGAGAAGGAGGAGGAGGAGGAGGAGGAGGAGGAGGACGAGGAGGACGAGGAGGACGAGGAGGACGAGGAAGAGGGCGAGGAGGAGGACGAGGAGGAGGACGAGGAGGACAAGAAGGAGCAGGAGGAGGAGGAGGAGGACAAGGAGAAAGAAAAAGAGGAGGAGGAGGAGGAGGAGGAGGAGGAGGAGGAGGAGGAGGAGGAGGAGGAGGAGGAGGAGGAGGAGGAGGAGGAGGAGGAGGAGGAGGAGGAGGAGGAGGAGAAGAAGAAAAGAAGAAGAAGAAAAAAGAAGAAGGTGAAAAGAAGAAGAAGATGATGAAATGAAGAAGAAGAAGAAAAAGAATGAAAAAGAAAATGATGACGACGACGAGGACGACGACGACGACGACGACGACGACGACGATGATGATGATGATGATGATGATGATGATGATGATGATGATGATGATGATGATGACGACGACGACGACGACGAAGATGATGAAAAGAACTGTTTAAACTCGAACTCAAACATTACATCGCTTATCAACCAACCATTCTATCTACAGCCTCAAATTTGTAAATTTATTTCCATTTCTGCCTAAATTGTTTTCGTTTATGTTTTTCCTGATCAGTGCAGTCATGAAAAACAAAAACGAAAAAAGTGTAGGCAGAAATGGAAATAAATTTACATATTTGAAGCTGTAGATAGAATGGTTGGGCATCCTAGGCGTCAACATCAAACAGAATCTCTGACACATGCCAAAGATTTGTCACGTGACAAAATCAAAACCCAGATCATGACTCGACTGGAGCAGGATAAACAGGACCCGCACTTCCTGTTTCGGCCACTCGTCCTTTTCAGCCTGCCCTATCTGCACTCGAGTGATCATCTTGACTGTCATCTGTGGAATGTATCTTCTTTCCTTCCTCATCCCCACCACTGACGGCTCAGATCCGCCGTACGTTACTCTGGGATCAGGTGCCTTGACATGAAATGCGATCAACCTGCAGAAGCAGCTACCTGACGTAGTTTGGGCAAGCCAGCTCTCTTTGTGTCTGGGAAGCAACATGGCGTGCACAGCTGTCTTCGATGAGAAATGCATTCCCTTTCACAGGCACCCATGCGAAATAGAGGTGTCAGGCAGTTTCTTTCATAGCCTAGATCTTCAATTAAGCTGGAATGCGCCCAAGTTCTCAACAGAACTTGCCACTGTATCCATCTTTCGTTAATTCTATCAAAAGTGCATATTTGTCATGTAGATATTGCGATGAGGGAGAAGGATAGTCACGTCATCTCGTGCAGGGAATGAACCACTGCACAGAACCGAATCGCCTCGCACATTCGCCAACAGTTCGAGGTGCCAGGCCAAATACCGACCTTGAAAAAAAAGTTTTCATCAGCGTAGTCAGTCTGCAGTCAAAGTAATCTAGCAGGGGAGGTAATGCGACTCCTATGCGGGAGCGCGAAGGTATCATTCTAATAAGGGAACACATCAAAGGGGCTCCTTTATTAAAGTAAATGTTGAAAGAATGTATTAGGTCCGACGGCAGGTTTTAGACTTGATCACCGCCTGATTTTCTCGAAACTGTTTTGGTTCATCCCGTCGGCGGCGTAGACTGTGTTGAAGTTTCAAACTGGCAGAGCTTCTCATACATAGAAAGAAATCATCAGCATGTTAACAATCTTTAAGAGTAATGATATCGAGGTATTTATTTACCGATGGAGTATACTTTGGCCGTGTCGTCAGCGCATTTGGCCCAACACAACGATTGAGGTTCCGTCTCTGCCTTAGGCAAAAGCTTCTCTCTCTCTCTCTCTCTCTCATCTCTTGGGAATGGCAATCTTTTTGTACATTCGAACTGAATTTGGGTTGTTTCTGAGCGTGTTCAGGAATTACTATGCATCCACCGTTTCAATGTTTGAGTGGCGCTAAATAAGGACGATGTGAGCATTGGCACATACGTTCGGAGATGATATTTGCAAACAGCCAACTAGGAACACAAGGAAGATCAATAACAGTCAAGTCAGGGATTAAATCATGTTACCCTGCTCGGTTTCCAGAGGAAGAGACCCCGTCAACAAGTGTTTCGGCCCTTTACACTTCCTGACACTCTCGGGGGTATGGGTGGGGGTGGGGATGGGGGTGGGGATGGGGGTGTGGGGATGTAGGGGTTGGCACACCTGGTTATACCTCCAGGTGCCTATCTGCTGCCTTCATGTATTTGCACGCTTTGCGTGCATCAGGCAGAAACTGTAACACATGAAAGTAAAACAACAATCCTATTTGAGCACGCCATTTACGTGCAAATTCGACCCTGCACTGTGAGAGTCATTAAATCTGTTTGCGTCTCCATTTCTGGTTGTCAAGAAGACAGACGTAGGAATTAAACAAAGCAAAGACCCACACTAAGCAGTGTCAGGCGCTGTTGTTGTTTACCTAGCAACCACACAGGCAACCCGTGATGTCCAGGTTCATCGGGACTGGAGCAAGGTGAAGGTCATTGGTGTGACTCACACGTTGGAGACCAGAGTCAGGCAGGTAGTTCCAGAATTTGGCGACTTTGCCGTTGGGGGAACTAGAACGTTCTAATCTCCTCCCGATCTCCCTCGTAAATTCCTCTGCAAACACTAGCCTGCCTCCATCGAGGTGGGGAACAAGTAGTGAGAAAGAGACCTCGCGTGCTCTTTCTTCCTTTTCAGCTTTTTGCGTAAACAAATGGATGAAGCAGGATCCAAGAGCAATGTAGGAATGTATGGAAAGTAAGTCGATGACGCAAATAGATGCAGTTGTGATTACGTCAAGGCATTTGTGACATTCCTTGTCACTTTCCATTTTGGTAGTGGTGGTGGATCTAGAAGTTGGTGTTGTAGTGGTAATCGCTAAAACAGCAACAAACATAACTGCTGCTATCGTTGCTCATGCTGCTGCTGTCGCTGATGTTGTCGTCGTAAAAAAAGTGTGCTATTTGATTTCTTAGAAATGGTGGTAGTAGAACTCCTTCTGCTGCAAGCAGCGGTAGTGGCGATGGTAATGGAGGTGGTGTTGGTGATGGTGCAGGTGGTCGGTGTGTGACAGTGAGGGTTGTACAGGCTGTCACAGTGGTTATGACAGTAGCAGTAGTTTTAGTGGTAGTGTGTCAGTAAATATTGTGGTGCAAGCGGTGGTTTTGTAGGTAGAAGCAGCAACAGCACAAGTATTAGCAGTAGTAGTAGCAGTAGTAATAGTATTAGTAGTAATAGTAGTAGCAGGAACAGCAGCAACAGTAGTATTTGAGATATAGTAGTAGTAGTAGTAGTAGTAGTAGTAGTAGTAGTAGTAGTAGTAGTAGTAGTAGTAGTAGTAGTAGTAGTAGTAGTAGTAGTAGTAGAAGTAGAAAAAGAAGAAGAAGTAGTAGTAGTAGGAGCAACAGCAGCAGTAGTAGAATTATATTTAGTAGCAAAAGTACTAGTAGTAGTCAACGTAGTTAGAATAAGAGCAGTAGCTGTAGCATTAATAGCAGTAGTAGTAGTAGTAGTAGTGTAGTAGTAGTAGTAGTGGTGGTGGTGGTGGTGGTGGTGGTGGTGGTAATCGTAGTAGTAGTAGTAGTAGTAGTGGTAGTAGTAGT
>JAWQFJ010016646.1:27500-37500 GCA_034096865.1 Theodoxus fluviatilis | reverse complement strand
GACAGACAGAACGACAGACAGACAGACAGAGAGACAGACAGAGAAACAGAGAGACAGACAGACAGACAGAAAGACAGACAGACAGACAGACACTTAGACAGACAGACAGACAGACACATAGACAGACAGACAGACAGACAGACAGACAGACAGACAGACAGACAGACAGACAGACAAGACACACAGACACACAGACAGACAGACACGGCACACAGACAGATAGGCACACAGACTGGTAGACAGACAGGAACCCAGGCAGACAGGCAGAAAGATTTAGGCCTACAGGAACACAGACAGACAGAAAGATATACAGGAACACACACAGATGGACAAAAGATGAACGGACAGACTTTTGGACAGACAGTCAAGGACCACTGCTCCTCATTCTCCTTCTCTTCCTGCTCCTCCTCTTCCCATCCCCTGGGCCGTTTCTTCTCTCTGCTAAAAATCCCTGTTTGCTTTTCAAAGTGCTATTTCCCCTCTTCCTCACACTGAGTATTCTTGCACCTTGGCGTTCGGTTCCGCCTGTCCCCGCACGTACTTCCTTTGTTGACCTATCTTTTTCCTTCTCGTCTACTTCGTCATCCGCCTCCCTCTTTTTGACTTTCCCTCATAACCACAGCAAACCTCCAGTGCAAACTGTGCAGCAGCTGATCCCACAGAGAAGAAACATTGATGCTTGATCTGCTTTTTCTTTTTTCATATCTGTTTTCGGCCTCCTGGATTTTTTTTGGACAAATCAGAAAGATAGATACACAGACACAGACAAACGGAAAGATGGACAGACTGACGAACAGGCAGAAGAGTGGACAGATACTCATAGTCTAGCGGACAGAGAGGAAAAAGAGCAGTTGTTGTCAGACTGCCAAAAGTATTGCCACACGCGTAGTGCTTGAGACTCATAAAGGGACAGACACACAGAGACTGCGAGGAAGAGAGAGAAAAATATACAGAAGATGTCAATAGACAAGACTGACTGACCAACGGAATGTTTTATGAGTGAGGGATGAACTGACTGTCCGAGTGATTGACCTACCAAACAGGCGACTCGCTGATCAATATAAAGAAGGAAGCGCTTAATGATCAGCAGCCTTCAGTGATGAGAGAATGATTGTCTGAGATTAGGATTTGGCGGAGCAGTTCGCCCTCTGTTGGCACTTGTGCAAGACGATTGGGTACCGTGGTCCTATCCTCACTTAGAATGACGAATGCATTTTTCATCCCTTCGACTCATCGAGAATATGACGGGACGACAGATAGAAGACAGATTGACGGACACGTTAAGACTGACAATGACAACGGACAGACATACGAATGGATAGAACGGCAGATAGACTGCAGTCAGATGGATTGACAGACATACGGAACAATCTGGAAAACGTACAAATGGGTAGAGAACTTGTTGCACAAACTAAAAGCTAAATGGACAGGCACGTACACAGCACACATACGCGTCGAAGGGGTGGGATGGCTGTGGGTGGAATGCTTGTGCAAAAACAGAAAACGAAAGGAAACACGAGATTGGTGGGAGCAGACGAGATGCAGGCGGAGGGGACTGAGATCTTTGAGAGGGTCAAACCGACTGACAGAGGGAGGCTGAGAGACAGGCAGAAAGACAGACAGACAAACGGACGGACGGACGGATAGACAGACCGACAGAGGGAGGCGGAGAGACAGGCAGAAAGACAGACAGACAGACAGACGGACGGACGGACGGACGGACGGACGGACGGACAGACAGACCGACAGAGGGAGGCGGAGAGACAGGCAGAAAGAAAGACAGTGAGACGGAGAGAAAGACATAATAGAGAAACAGAGAGAGAGAGAGAGAGAGTCAGCGACAGAGTGAGAGACAGAGACAGACAGAATGAGAGACAGAGACAGAGTAACGAGCAGGAAAGAAAACAAAAGAAAAGATGCAGGGAGATGCGTGGTCGTGGAGAAATCTACTCAAGAAATGAGGGAGAAAGGGTCATGCAAAATAACGCTTGCTTCTATGGAGTTTTGGCATCTGCAGGTTCTGCAGGTAGCTTGTAGTCTTTACGTCTTCAAAGTATTATCGCAGTTCTTTTATTTCTTTTCTCTCAGGTCTGACCTCTCCCTTCAAATCTCCTTCTTCCATCTCATGTTCTCGTCACAAGTGTCTGTATTAAAGCGTAGGCTTCATGCGTACGCACCTATCTGTTGTATGTAAAAATCCTGTACTTTTCATCCTTGATGTTCTTACACCTAAGCATCGATCAGTGTGTACTTAACGCTGCGTCAAGTTTGATAGCGAGACTTACCAGCTAATATTCTTAACGTAATATCATTATTGCTACGTGACCATTTTCAATAACATGGTGATTAGTCCGATGCCATAATTAATCAGCTACGTTGAAGTGCGTCCTCTCTTGAGATAAGTTGGTTTTTAGCAAACATTAACAAAATACTGCACATGTTTTGCATTGTCGTGTCCTTTTTAATTAACAAAGAAGAATGTTTCCGTTTTTCCTTATAAATGTTAAAATGACACCATAAGGTACATGATACTACGTGCTACACAGAATTATCGTGCATGGGACGTTTCCCTTTTTGGCCGCTTAGGAAGTTATTTCTTCACTTTCACATTTTAAACACTGTCAGGGCTCACGTAATCTGTTGGTCTATGATATCTTGCAGAAATTGAATCCTCCTTTCACCTAATTCTTTTTCACTCGCTTTTTATCTATCAAGCTGTTTAAAAATAAGCAATCTACAAAACTGCGCTCAAGATGAAAAGCTAATATTACCTCGTGCCTACCATTGTTGTCAGAATAAAGGGCAAAAGTACAATTTTTCTCTTTTCTTTTTGGATGATCTGCTTACATTTTACTGTCATTTTCGTCATTTCTACTGAAATGTTATTCGCTCAAATAGTTTCACGCTCTTCGTTGTCGTTGATTCATGGATGAAAATGTCTTCACAAACAGCCGCTCACCCGCTCACTCACAAAACGGAACAAGCCACTCTGAATCACGTACACTTGGCGCCTCTGAAAACTGCTAAGTTGGTGTCGTGCACACTTCAGCCGAACAGCCCAAGTCAGGTTTCTTTCTCGCACTTCGTCTCTGGTTTCTCCTCACAGCCCACAAACAAAGGCCTTGGGTTTCTGTTTGCCTCGCAAACATGGGCCACTGCTTGTTGACGTCTTCAATTTTCGCCTTTTCAGTCTCCTTGCTCACCTCTCTTCCTTCTTCCTGTCTTATCGCATCCTCACCGTCCCTCCCTCGCTTCCCCTCTCCCTCCGCCTCTCCCCCCGCCTCTTCCCCTGCCTCTCCCCCCGCCTCTTCCCCCGCCTCTCCCCACGCCCCTCTCCTTGCCTCTCCCCTCTCATTAATTTTCCCCTTCCTCCCTTCTCTTCAAAATTCTGTACATCATGAACATGTGTGCTTGCGTATAGGTGTGAGTGCATGCGCCTGCCGAAAATCGATGGACTATTATGCGTGGGTGTATGCACGTGCGTATGCGTATTCACGTGTATTTTCACGCTCTTGTCCTTGTGCGTGCTAATGCACACGCGTGTGCGTTCACGTTTGGATAAGAGATCATGTGCGCACATCAAATCCGGCGTGCGGATTTTCATATTAAGATCTGCGCTTGCTCAGCATTAACATCTACGCTATTTCGCATAGCAACTCAGCATCTCCCTCGTGCAAAACATTTTCATCCCAGCTCTTTCGCTCATCCACACGCACTCTCTCTTCTCCTTCCCCCTTTCTCCACCCCTTCCCCCTTATCCACAAAGATCATCCAAGTGCAGACTTCAAAAAGCTCTCCCCCTGATCCTCGCTTCCTCGAGAACCTGGCGTCGCTGGTGGGTGAGAGGTGACCCAGCGGAGGACTGCAAACGCACAGCGGCGAGGGGATGCTGACACAGGAGTAAAAATGGATCCTGAGGTCTGGCGCTGGGACCCTGTTTCCTGGACGGGGACATCGGTGCCAAGACGCTGGAAGGAAGCCAGGATTGCTGACGTGCTTGCAAGGACCAGAGCCGAGCTGACAGGGGCCAAGGTGGCGGCAGAGTTCAGATCACTTCAAACACGAGGCTGGAGGGGCTGAGTTTGACCATCTGGCTCCCTGTTTATTCTCCATCTCTCTGGCTGACTACACATGGGCTTGCACTCGATGGCCTCTTTTTCTAAGCTTCTTGTTACTCACGCGTGTGCAATTTTGCGGAGGGATTGTTTTTTTGTAAAGAATGGGGATGAAGTAAGTGCCGGTTTTAACTCACGCGTGCATGTCTGGTTGCGTGTAGGTGTTCGTGTGTGTTCGTGTCCATACATGTCTGGGAGAGAGCGCATGCGGATGCGTTTTGGTGCACACACATGTGTGCATGGATGCTCATCCGTATGACTACGAACGTATAGGTGTGTACGCATTCGTGCATATGTACTAGTTCAAGTGACCTCCATTGTTAATTATTTTGACGAATGCAATACCATAACTTTTAAAAAATAAAATATTTTAAATCAGAATGCATGAATAAGCAAAGTGCCCATGGGACACTTTTGTTTCTACAATAATCACTTCTGGGCAAAATAGAATCTTCTGGCACGTCATCTTTTGTGTCACAGTTTTCACATCTTTCACGTGTATAGTGTAGTGAAGCATTTGGCCAGGCATCACTATTTCATTCAGAGTAAGAAGCAACTTATTAGGCACATAATCGTATGTAAAAAATCAAGGCGAGTGTGTTTAACCAATTAACTACATCATTTCATTCTGTTTGACAAGTAGCTTCTCCGACAATGTCAACCCGAATTTATGAGACAACTTTCTGCTGCATTCAATAAGCGCTGTACACTGAACTGAATTTTAATAGGATTAAACTTTTTTAAACCAGTGGGGTGAAGGCTTTTTTCACGCCCTTATGCTGCACTAAAAGTAATAAACAAAAAGTTTCTTCACACGTCTGCGCAAAATGCGTGGGTGTAAGAGCTTAAAAAAAGTTTTCGTGCTTTGGCCCTTGACTTTTTCACATAATGCAAAAAGTAGGGGTCAGGAACTTAATATCACTACATTAACCTTCAGCCTTCTCAGAGATGTGGCAAATTATGCACTGGAAGTGTGCTGACGCGCTCCGCCAAAAAAGAATGTTTTAAAGGGCGTTTTCTTGTTGCATCAGTGCAGGAAGAGGTATGGTTTGTATACCTGGGCCGTGGGTAAATGTTTATGTGCCTGTGTAGTAAAAGCTCTCTCCGTTCACAGCACTCTCGTTTACATAGGAATTTCCCTCGTTGTAGATTGGTTTTCAGCCTATTTCATTTCAGAAACATGTCAGCTCGGGTTCATCTTCACTCAACTTCATTCCTTTCCTGAAAGTTGTGTTGTCTGTCTACGGCAATGAATTCATTACAAAACATTTTCTTGCCGAGCAATCATTTTCACTTATTTGTCTCCGTTTGCACACTGCTTCACTATTACTACGCTTTTGTCGTCTACTTTTTCTAGATTTGTTCCATTCAGCATTAACACCCACAGAAAAGTGTTCTGTCACATACAATTTTTTGTGTGTCAAAAGAAACATGTCCTGGTGGCAATGTATTACATAAAGATATTTAGATTTTCGTCATTTTTGTGCACGATCCTCGGTAAAAATTGTCCTTAGCAATTTGATCCAGTCTTGTCTAATTTCCTTTGGTTAAAAAAACCTCCTGATATTTATCAGTAATTATTATTAAGCACAGCAATGCTATCTCTGTGTCTCAGTAGTACTGAGACTACATGTATATCTCATGAGTGACAGTTAACGTGTGCCCGTCCTGCGCCAGATCTTGTCAGTTACAAAGGTTTCCTTCGTCGATGTGCTCAAGTAGTAGTAGTAGTAGTAGTAGTAGTAGTAGTAGTAGTAGTAGTAAAAGTAGCAGTAATATTAGTAAACGTAGTAGCAGCAGCAGCAGTAGTAGTAGTAGTAGTAGTAGTAGAAGTAGTAGTAGTAGTAGTAGTAGTAGTAGTAGTAGTAGTAGTAGTAGTAGTAGAAGTAGTAGTAGTAGTAGAAGTAGAAAGAATAATGTCATAGCAGCGTCTGTTGTTGTTGTTATTACTGTTGTTGTCATCATCGTCGTCATCATCATC
The DNA here is from genome assembly GCA_034096865.1 of Theodoxus fluviatilis. Taxonomy (NCBI): domain Eukaryota; kingdom Metazoa; phylum Mollusca; class Gastropoda; order Cycloneritida; family Neritidae; genus Theodoxus; species Theodoxus fluviatilis. The sequence goes on along the minus strand of JAWQFJ010016646.1, from coordinate 31,404 downwards.
ATCATCATCATCATCATCATCATCATCATCATCATCATCATCATCATCATTATTATCATCATCGTCAATCATCATCATCATCGCACGGACAATTCTTGACCTCGACTTTTTGCCTTCCAGCCATGATGAACGCCCCTGCGGCTGGTCACAGCCGTCCCTCCATCTCCTTCTCTGCCAAGCTGAGCTACAACCGCGAGCTGCAGCCACTGGAGACGGTCATCTTCGACACGGTGCTCTCCAACAACGGGGAGGCGTACAGCGTGGACACCGGCAAGTTCACCGCCCCTCTGCCAGGCACTTACTACTTCTTCTCCACCATCCTGTCCGGCTACAACACCAAGGTCGAGTCCGCCATCATCGTCAACGACAAGGAAGTTGCCCGGATGTACTCGGGTGCGCACGACGCCCACGGAAGCGGAAGTAACGCAGTGGTGATGAACCTGCGCAGTGGCGACAGCGTCTGGGTGCGCCTGCTGTACCAGGGCGGCACGCACGTCCACGGCTACTACAGCGCCTTCACTGGCTTCATCCTCACCGAGTCCGATTAAATGCTGATGCCATGACGGTCAAAATGACGTCAGAACCATCGTGACATCATTCGAGATAAGATGAGGCAATGTCGAAGTTATAACGATGAGATTAAAAGAAAATGACATTTCAGATGACTTTAATAGGTTGGTAGAACGAAATTGAGTTAAAGTAAAGTCTTGATTGAAAGAATTAATGCACAGTTGAGAAGTAGTATGTCAGACGAGTTAAGGAAGATAAGTATATCAGTGTCGTGGTGTCAGCGGAGTGTGTTCACTTGTCATTCATCTAATACGCAGATAATATATAATCGCAGTGTCATGTATACACATCAATAGTCTTTGCACACTTTTCATATGTCGTAGCCGTATGTTCTGACTTGGAGTGGAGTGAGCGTTCCAACTATGGTTCTGGTTTGTTTGTGGTTTGCAGTTATGTACAACAAGAAATGCATCGAGGCCCCGAACACACTACACGCACTCGTGAAAAAAATTCAGTATGCACACGTATAATATACTCCACATTTTATGTCATCGATCTCGTACTATCATAGCCACATTTGCTCTTGCTAATGAAATCATGTGTTGCGCGTTCTACTGTCTCAATATCTGTCTCCGATATATTCATTATTTGATCCATGAATACCACGGTGTGATTTTGTACCATATCATTTGGTAGAAGTAGAATTATTACTTTACTTTCAATGTACCGTGCCTATTTTACACTGTTTCCTAACATGTCCGGACTGTTTTTGGGTAATCGTCTCGATGCAAATCTACTGTCTCCTGAGTACATCAGGATGACGGAAGGTTTTGTTCACTTTGATACCGGTACTCACACTGCAATGTAAATATTGCTTTTTTATACCGCCACTTTGTACCAGAGTCAAAATAAAGCTTTTTCAGAAAAAAGGTTGTTATACGTTTTTACTTATCTGTCTTTGTGGTATTCTTGTCTAGAAGGATGTGTGTGTGTGTGTGTGTGTGTGTGTGTGTGTGTGTGTGTGTGTGTGTGTGTGTGTGTGTGTGTGTGTGTGTGTGAGAGAGAGAGAGAGAGAGAAGGCATACGACGTCATAGATAGTCAACTCTGGACATGTCACATGAGGAATACTATATTTGAGTTTGAACATATTTGCACTTACAGCATAAACCAAGGTGTGGCTCACCTAAATCAAGATTCACATTAGTGGCTTTCGATTTTGCAAAACACACAGACGACAGCCGCCGCACGATTACCCCCTCCTCAGCTGGAACCCATGTCCATGGAGCATTCGGGGCCTACTCCAGTGACTCGAACATGGGCGGTCCCAAGCAGCACACGCCATCGGTTTGGGGCAGAACTTAAGGCCCCCTAGGGCATTTGCTCTTGTAGCCACATCCACAAGGACGCTGCCTCGGCTGTCTGCTGGAGTTGCCCGATGACCCTTATGGAGCGTGAGGACTTGCAACCCAACTGCACAAGAAACCGGGTTGTTAAGTGCTCTATGAAGCCTCTACACCCCCCTTCCACTGGGAGCACCTGACAGACACAACCGGAGCACTTCAGGCGGAGTACCTCAAGATTCACGTTAGTCAAGATTGACATTCGTGGCTTTCGATTTGGCAAATTAGTAATTTCACATAGAAAGAAGGCAAGACACTTAGGAAGAACAGGTGCAATCGACTTCAGTTTTCCATATTTTCCAGGCGTTTAAGTAACGTGACGTCTACCTCACATCCAGATATATCTTATAATACAGAGCCGAAGCCCTGCGAGGAACAGACAGGAAAAATATAGGACCACAGGCGGGGACTGAACCCGCGACCTTTCGATCAGCGCCTGAAATGCTCTACCTGCTGAGCTATCGCGGTCCTCGTTGTTTTCTCTCGTCTACACTGCCCTGGGTTAGCGGCTTCTGCTTCTGCAGAACATTACCAGTAAGTTTTTTTTAAGAGTGACATTTCGTTCTAACCCAGAACTCTGCATCTGCAAAAATAAATTGTAAAGTTTGAACGGTCAGAGACACGCACACAGTTTTCTTTGCTGTTTCCCATGTGAAGCATTAGCAAGAAACCAGACATCGAACAAAAATGTTGCGCCGTTTCGCAAAACACTTAGCAAACCCGTCAGAGTGAATCAAGCATTCGTTTAACAAAGAGATGTACATGTAGATGAGCAAGAACGTATCTCAAGTTCTTCCTTCATTACACTACAGTTGTAAATACAGCCCTGTAAGGAAATGAGCAAAGTTGACAACATCTGCACACCTGATTCTAGCATTGATGATGTTGGTGGTTGTGGTTGTGGGTGTGGAAGTGGTGGTGATGGTGATGGTAGCGGTACTGAAGGAAAAGGAGAATGAGGAGAATGAGGAGAATGAGGAGGAGGAGGAGGAGGAGGAGGAGGAGGGGGGGGGGGAGAGGGAGGGGGAGGGGGAGGGGGAGGGGAGGAGGAGGGGGAGGGGGAGGGGGAGGGGGAGGGGGAGGAGGAGGAGGAGGAGGAGGAGGAGGAGGAGGAGGAGGAGGAGGAGGAGGAGGAGGAGGAGGAGGAGGAGGAGAAGGAGAAGAAGAAGAAGAAGAAGAAGAAGAAGAAGAAGAAGAAGAAGAAGAAGAAAATGATGATGATATGGCTTCATAGTGCATGCACATATCACTAGTAATACACCAAAATATAACTGAGTTAGCGGCCTATTTGACAACATAGAAGGAGTAGGTTACCAAAATTCAAAAGATACATCAAATAAAATTATAAACATGCAGTCAACGAGCGAATGTGCACGTTTACGCAAACATTTGCACATGCAGACACACACGCGCTCGGGCAAGCCCATGCACGCATGCACACATGCACGCACACACATACTCACACACACACACTCACACTCACACACACACACACACACACACACATACGCACACACGCACTCTCACACACACACACACACACACACACACACACACAAACATATACGCACACAGGAGCACAGACACGTACGTGTCTTAGACAGTAAATGAAACACGTTTCAGATTATTTCCGTCATTAAAACAGTCAAACTTTGACGAAAAGAAAAAGAGAGAAGTTTCACACACAACAACCCAAAGCCCGGAAATATTTAGCCAATTCACCAATTAATGTTTCTTTGCGAAGTCTTGCTGCATGTCATCAGACGCTAGACAAAAACTGCGTGAGACTGCTTGCATTGAAATCTGCATCTCCCGCACGACTCCTACTCTCCCTCCCTCAGCACTGGGGACAGAGAGTCTCCCGGGATGACAAAACTGACAGCTTTGCCCTTCAAGGTCCTAGGATTTCTCAAGCGTTAAACACATGTAGTTCAATTACGTCATTCTTTTCGATGCAAAGAAAGACGGTCGCTCGAGTAGATGTCACGACGTT